>JAIPMN010040603.1:0-14566 GCA_020650975.1 Apostichopus californicus
TTTTTTATCTTATGGCATTCCGTACTACCACCATTGTAAAAGAAATTAGCGGAACATTCTCTGACGTTTTGAAGTACGATTACTACATGGTTACAATTTGAGTGTCTGTCGTTATAACTGTAATAGCCCCCTCTATTCGATATCGAAGAGTACACACATCGCGAGTGAATCTTTACATAGTTTTCTGAAATATTTATTTATAGAATTGATAAGCGTATATTGAAAGAAATATTTTTCGAGAATTTTTAGCAATATCCGTCAATATTAATTTCACAATTTATTCAATAAGAATACTTTGTCGGAACATTTTTAGGCTGTTATCAATTGCTCTCGTGGGCTGATACGTGAAGGTGAAGGATTATGGCAAATGGTCCGGTTAAATGCCCAAATATATACTTATAAATCTACTTAAATGGAAACGTATAACATCTTGTTCTTTGAGATGAAGATACGACCCGTGTAAATGTGAATCTTTCAGACATTTCTCTGCCGTTTTAAGTTGAATATTACAATAAAAAACAATAAACATGTTTATGAGTCACCTTAAATCGATGTTAATAATCGTGTCTGTACGAAACAAAAATAATGTCACGGCATTGCGGGATAATACGTCGAGTCCGTTTATCTTGCTCTTAATTTCACATTTGTTCAGCGTGAAATAATATTGGTTCCAAATATTACGGGATAAACAACAGGCGGTTTTTCATATCGCATTTAATTCTCTTTGTAGTATTTGGCATCCACTAGTGAACACAACGTTATGATATTTTAGAAAATATTCTAGTCACATCTTAGTTGCTCTAATTGTAGGAAAGAGCGGATGGGGTGCTGTCAATGAAATATGTGGGAATTATAGACTTTGCTATAATCTTTCCACACTTTCAGCCTTTCTTTAGTTGATGTTTTCTAAAAAATCTTCTTTCCATTGACTAAGACTCAAGGTTTACTCCTATACGTCCTACTTAGAAATTTCTTGAATTTATAAATGAATCGAAACTTGGAGTTCAGAGAAATTACAATGTTTCAAACGATACCAGAAATTCGGTGACGAAAATGTGTTTCATATATGAACGCCAGTTCTTTGAGTAATAATCTACAAGACTCCACTGTATGTTACTTAATACAAGGTAGTGGAGTCGGAATACAAAAGCCACTGTCATCCCGTGTCCCCCACCTCCGCCCTCCCATTTCTGTGAAATTCTTGAAAATGACATTCTCCTTTGAATTTGTAAGTCTCAAGGGGTTTCATTGCAGAATATCTCTCATATTGGTTATATTTTAAACACAGTTGTTGAGCTTTAAATACATGCTGAACTGGAAGGTGATTGGTGCGAATGATCAGGTGTTTAACGCACTTAACTAGCAATTCGGAGAAGGAAGGATTCTAGATTTGGGACAATCAAGCAGATGACAAAATGAGTAAAAGCTACATCATATTCTTACATGAAGATGAGTGGAGGGAAAAGGAAAGTTATGTAGACTAATGACAAAGTTATTGAGACTGTTTTGAGTTTAAACCTTTGAAAAATAACTCATTAAAGGAGTCGCCCGGAACCATGCTTATATGATCAACTTCGTGTGCAAGTAAACGCTTCTTTAGTTATCGAACGCTAAAACATGACCTTATTGTCTCACTGTAAGGAAAGTGATTCTGGATGGACCATATAAGGGTGGTTTCGTTTGGTTGTGTTCGTTCTGAATATAACAGTGGCTTTTACTCAGGATTCTACAAGTAAGACTTATCGTCAGACATACTAACTAAATAACTCATGAAGCATGTAGAAACTTATTTGATGTCGTTCCTATGTTGCCTTTTGCTTCTATAAAACATAATGGCAACATTTGAAAAAAATCAACTATTACTAGTCAACAAAATGATGCCGTGTTTTCATATACTTTTATTTGTTTTTATTTGATATCATTCTCATTGCCATTATTAAAGGTGACCTTTTAATAAATACAGTTCAATGAAATTATATGGAACAGAGAAAGTATCAGAAGTCATCTAGTTCCATGATATATGTAGTTCACCGTCATTTGGTATATGTCCCTCAAAATATATCCATGTCTTGGAAGTAGTCTTTGGGCATAACAGATCGATGTTAAGGATACTGTACGTGATGAAATAACTTTAAAATGTTCATCGGGTCATTAGTGTATATTTTATTTACTTTCATCTTCCAATACACAAACTTTGCCAAGCTTTGATATGTATTTCCATATTAAACATAGGTTAGTATATCGCCAACCGTTTCATATCCTTGTTATCTTGAAGACTTTACCTTACTATTTTTATCATTGAACTGAACGAATTTTCATTGTTGTTGTTGTGATTCCGCAATCTGAACCGTGAAGATTCTTCCAGAAGATACCGCGGTAATCGTTGGACGAGTAATCACCATTCAGATTGGAGTTGCCGCAGGAATAGAAAGTTGTCTCATAGGCCGGGCTTTTGTTTGCGCAGCATCTATAGTTGTCATTACCGCTACAGCCATCGCAATTATAACATTTATATTCAGGACGATCATCATAATAATAACAATAGTAATAATAATAATAATAATAATAATAATAACAATCATCATAAGAACAGTAATAGTAGCAGCCACAGTCAGAGTACTCGTAGTCACCTGTAGCTACGCGGTTGCTGAATGAGTAGCAGTTGCTGGCAGAGCCTGTATTACTATCGTCTGGATACCACCAGCCACCTCGGTGTTTTTCTGCGCAATCGAAGGTACTTGATCCATCATTATCTTCATCGTGCGTACTAAATCGATATCCTGAATTTGCTCCCATTGCGTTATTAGCTGGAAGGAAATAAACAAATACTTCATGACGTTATATTTTGTCAAGTCTTCTTATTTGCATACTGGATAATATTAAACTACCGTGGGTTAGTTTTCTGTAATTGTCGGTTGTTAGTGCGTTTGTTGTTGTGTTAGTTCATGTTTGGGCTTGACTATTATTTTAGGTTCATATAGAAGCTCTTGAGCTTTCTTTTCGCAGTTTACTAATTGAAGATAGGTGTCAATTTTTCAGTTTTTCTGGAGAGGTTCCAATGTTGACGATTTGTCTGGGAACCTTAGTTCATACATCGTTCATTATTAACTAATACATATTTCATATAAATAGTAAACTTTGTGATACTCTTTCACTTTTGCGACGAATATTATATAATAAAGCGTTTTAAAGGTACATGTGAGATGAGTACAAATGTTAACAGCTAATAACTCAAGTTCTGCCAAATGAAAAGCATAGTTTTGATTGTTCAATTACTAGGTTTCCAAATAAGAGGGAAAATATGTAAAGTGTTGGATCTTCTCATCTTTGTCACTACCATCTTTTGTGAAACGTACTTATCTTTCATATGACGTGTTTACATCCATTTGATAATGACAAAAATTATTTAACTATATTCTGATTATACATTCATACATATAAGAAATAAGGCGGGTAATGCTATTTCGAAATGTAACACATACGATTTTCTCGACTGATCTCTCACAAAAACTTCGCAATTATTTGATATGTTTTATTATAATTTTAATATAATTTTAATATGATAGGCCTCTTAATAATTCCATAAACGAATATTCAATGGTCTAATGAAAGTTAATTTGTTTCTCTTTTGAAAACGGTTACGTCATATTTAATGAAATTTATAAGGTTTCCAAATTAGTTATTATGCCTTTTCTTTTCTAAGATTGAAATAGTCTGAATGCTGAAGCGAGAAATTAGACGCAAAACTATATAGGAACTTAGTTGATAAGATATATTATGATGTTACGATATATAATTATACGAACACGTGCTAAAATGTTAAGCAAGTGTACAATAAACAATGAGTATGAGACTGTAAGCACGAGGTCTAGTGCATAGTTCTACATTAGTATCTACACTATCTATATAACATGACCGGAGTATATATATGTACGAGTACAAACCATGTAATGTGATTAAGACTACAGGTTGTTATGCTAGAATAAGATTACGCAATAACTACAAGTCTGCGTTTGATTGATATTTAGCACAATACAAACCAGCATTTCCATTGTAGCCACCCAATGTCAGTTGGTATTTGTCTCCCTCGTTACTGATTCTGAAAGATGAATAACGGCTGTGGTATGTTGATCCTTCCGTGTTTGTCTTTTCTACTATAAGTTGGTAGTTTATTTTTGGTTGCTTTGTCAAACTGTATATTTTGTCGTTGCCAATCCAGTGGTCCCCTGTGGGAATTCCAAAACCGTTTTTGTACTCATTCCAGTTTCGATAAAAGTTGACGGAGCTACTTGTACGTCGTTGCAAAATCTAGAATGAGAATCAAAGGGTTTATCGATTGGGTGTGAGAAATATATGAAATATCTTATTGGTACTACAATATTTAGAGAAAGTAACTGGTAAAGGTCAATATCCGATTGGATTAAAGTGATAGGAAAATGGATCAATTTAATCAAATAATTTAAATGTTAGTCTAAGAAGTCCTGTTATATGAGAAAATACACATTTAAAATGGTAAAGTTCTGTTTTTTAATAGTTAAAACTTACTGTCCAACCACCACTAGACATTTCACAATAAACTTCAAAACCAGAGCTTTCAGCGGGATAAATAGTATAGTTTCCGTTATTTCTTCTGTTTGCTGCGTAAAGATCAGAACAGTCTATCGGTCCACTGCGGGTACATGTAAGACCATCGCCTTCAAACCATTCGTTACAGTAACATCTACGGACATCATTCCGCTCCTCGCAGGTTGCGTCTGCACTACAACTGTAACTCTCACTTGTAAGTACGTTACTGCTGCAAGTTATCCGTAAGGAACAGTCAGAATTAATGTAAGATTCACTCTCCTGGAAATGATAAATGTTAAACGACATTTTCTAGTGAAAGTAAAATCAATGTTCATTCGGTTCAACGCTTGGTATCGCTCTCTGAGTACAACTGAATTTCTACTATTAAATGGTCGTGTGCGTTTTAAATATGTTAGGTAAAGTTCATCATTCTGGATGTAATTGCTTTGGATGCCTTGTATTTTGCTAGGTCTCAATTAGAAGACTTTTGCAAGAACATGTAAAACCGAAATGGAAGTTAAATTCAATATCATCAATAATCATGATAATTAATATCAGATAAAATAAAAAGTAAGGTCAATCAATTCAAATCCAAGATTTTATGTTATAGTGTACTTTTCATGTAATATATTAAGACTTGTGAACGGCATAAAATAAACTTACTGCTAATACGACGCCTTCTCCTTGAACGTAACAGCCACATTGCTCTTGTGGTATGCAGCTGTCTCCAAGAATCATGTGGTTTTCTGGACAAAGACATCTCTCTGGATCCGCTGGATCCGGTATGACACAATCATTTGGATTCTCACAAGTTCTTTCACATGTATTGTCATAATTATCCTTGTTGGATGAGCACCAGGTGATGGGTAAATCTGGGGAAATTGAAACCACAACAAGTTAATTTTAGCTGGAAGTGTTAACTCACTGTTATGACATTAATTTATTAGCGAATCGTGTTACCATTGTAATGCTCTGGGCGCTCGGAACATTTACTGATTGTTAAAATAGGATCAAATCTAATCCGGATTTTGTATTGTTAAGGCTCATTCAACTGATACTCATTTATGTCACACATACAAAATAATATTACATTATCAAGTATTCGACTATGGGTATCAATAAATATTGTTGTGTATGATAATCATTTCCTCCATTGGAACTTTTCTTTATGCATTCTTTAATTTCCGTTTTGACTACAAAAATATGGAGAAAATCATTTAAAAAAAAGTCTTTAACCTGTTATTCCTTCGACAACACCAAGACTTGTTATAGAATAATTCCCCCATTCATCGGCAATGCGAAAGTTGTCGTAAGTCAAGGAATATGACTGGCCTGCATAATTCTCTAGCTCGATGCGCAGCTGGTACCTCTTTTGGTTTATCAAGTGAGATAACTTTTCATTACCAATCAGAAATTCACTGCCTAAGAAACCAATTCCGTTTTTGTATTCGTCCCAGGTTCGATTAAAGCCGATGGAACCATCAACACGTCGTTGTATGACCTGAACAATTCAAAAGATACGTAGACAACTAACGGATACATTTTATTATCTTATGATCTAAACCTTATAGCCAAAAGTTGCGGCTCACATCAAGAAATACGAATAAGATGGAACACATCTGTGATGTTGCGTTATATGTTATCTTTATACATATCTATATCACTACCATAGGTGTGCACATACAATAAGTTGTCTAATCGTATTAAAATTCAATGTAATTACTCTTGGTAATTTTGTTTCCAATATTAGGCTTCAAATATTCATACATCGAACAAGGTATATCATCCGACACACTGTACATTTAAAATGGACTGAAAATGCCAATGTGTTCTACAAAGTGTGTCTTGGAGAGTAACGTCTGGGATTGTAAGTGTTCACATCTTGAAATATATTACTTACTGTCCAACCTCCAGATGTAGTATTATGATCACAATATGTCTGAAATGGTTCCGGGTACTGGTCAGGTTTTATTAGGTATACACCGGATTTGGCGTTGGTAGAAGAGCATTGGTTAAGTACTTCATGACAATCCCTTGGATACTCCGGAGTTTGGAATAGAAAATACTGCAAGTCTAGCACCACGATAATGTAAAGAAGAAGATCAGAACAAATCGTAAAATTGTTGCAGATACAGTTCCATATGTAAAGAATTATTTCAAGAGAAATATAATATATGGCTACATTGCAATATATTTGTTTAAACTACACAGTAAACATGACGTGGTAACTACTATGAACCATAAGAAAATGTATTCAATCATTTTCGGCTAATATTCATGGAGGCTAATATAAGCAAGTATATTTTATTTGATATGAAAATCTAACTCAAAAAACTACCGTGACTCTGTGGCGACATGGTCACAGAAGCAAACATGATTAGTAATAGCTTTCCTCAACATGAGGGTATGCTTTGGACCTATTTTCAGCTTACAACAATCTAACGTTCATCAGCACTGACCTGAGATTTGTAAGTGCTCAATTATTGAACGAGCCTACAGTACACAAGATATAAAAAGTGTGTTTTATCCCTTCTGTTACTGTTACTTGCCATTTAGCCTCTGAAGAAGATCCTGCTAGGATCGAAGGGTCAGGCCAATTTACTTCGCACAAATGACTAACAAGTATAAATACATATAATCGGAACTTCTTTATTGCTTAAAATAAACATTGACTGATGACTTGTATTTCTTTCTGTTTTATTATCGCTGAGTATCTACAGTTTACCCCAATCAGCGCTAAAACTACTTCAATACACAGTACAAGGAAATTATTGAGAATTGTAAGTCATTATTATCTTACAAATTGAAATAGGAGAAAGTACTTCATATGAAGTACATCTAGATGGTTTCTTTCTAAATTAAACTTTTTCCGAACTATGATTTAGATAAAAAATTTCTGTTAATTGGTAAGTTCTCGGTAGTTTATATTAATCGTTACCCTACAGAACGAAAACTTACTTGAATCTTTGACTCTTGCGCTTGACGATATCTGAGGTGACAAAAAAAATTAAAGGGAATTTACGATGAAGTAAAGTACATTCTAAAGAAACAATATCGAGTTAAGAAGGTTGTACGTAGGTCAATTTATCACAAAATACAGGACAAACGCCAATATATTACACCTTCACTTAAACAGATCCTATCATTTTAAGTTTAAATATACAGAACATAATTTTATAGCTCATTGAAATAAAATCTGATTTCGCTTTTGATTCAAATAAATGAACTATTTCCAACTTGTCAATTATTATAGAAAAAGATGATACGAACGGAAAGAAAATTTCACATTCCAAAATCTAAGCAGTAATAAAATGTACCGCAATCTTAATATTTCTTTAACATTGATTTTACTGCTTATAAGCATAGCTAATATTAAAAGTAGGTTTTATTGAATAGCTTAAATTTTTTGAAAATATGATTATATGTATGTTTGCATGTCTTTTAATACTTCTTATTTATCATTACTATACATAAAACAATCATAAGTCACCATACACTAACTTAAGTAAACGATCATAACTACGATAAGCAGATGAAAGTAATAATTCCCTGTGCATTATGCTAATCGAAATGTGAATGACATATTATCTGAGAAAGCGAAAAAAAACCTACAATATATTATTGAAAGAAAATTAAAAGTACAAACATCAGCATTATCTATGGATTAAAAACAAATTGAAACCTTACCCACGTCCTTAAAAAAACATGTATCCGACTGTACATTTTTCGCATGATATATATATTTTTTTGCAGTAATGAATGTTGTTAATTGCAGATGTGTTGTCAAATATAAAAAAAAAATAGTTGATATCATTAGGCTTTTATTAATATAAAAACCTTGAAGACCGCCAAGGTTGTTTGGTACGCTCCCAGGTTGCATATTATTGACCAAAAGGGGTAATTTTTACCTTTTTACTTGTTTGCATACTAAGAACATCTCTTTAAAACGGTGATTTCAAGATTTACGACGTTTTGAAATGTGTCCGTGTCCCTCATACGCTTCCGTAACCTATTGTCAACAATGAAAAGGTCTCTATTTTGCAAAAACTATGCAATTCAAGAAGTTAACATTTTCTGTTTGGAAACTTAAATTAAAACAAAATGGAAATATTGCAGAAATCTTGAACTATGTGCAAACGTATTCTAGTTACAATATTCATCAAATTGTATTCTATTTTCACAATGAGACACTTTATTCTGTCCTTCTTGAAAAGAAATAAAGACAATTCATGATGCGTAAACTTTGATCTCCTAGTGGTGTTCGTATAGTAAGCTAAGTGCAATTATCTATGGCGGGAAACTGGATATAGTATGCCAATGAGGTACTTATACACTGGGACAACGTGCAGTTTACCCTCAAAAGCTTGAAAATAGCCAAGTTTTGAAAATATGTCCAAAAAAGAGCAACAAATATGCATAAACATTGAAATTCATCCGTTGCGAAGAAGAGTAGTGTTTGTTACGATACGTACAAGCCACTTGATTGACTTAGACAAGCATTAGCAACACAATTGATCTTTTTTGTCTTGCTCCAGCTACTAACGCTAATTGTCAACATTCGTTAGCCTGAAAACTACAACTGTATAATATGTGAGTAAGACATTTGTTGTTAACTCCAACAACTTTTTGCGACAAAAACTTTTTGCTTTATCATAGAAAATATGTCGAGTTTTTTAAGAAGTATTGTACTCAGAACGTATACAATTAATAATGCTTTCAATGTGCACAAATGGTGCAGAGTTATCTGTAACCTTTAAATACATGGTTAAAGTAATAATTTATATTTTTATAAAAAAAAAGAGTTTAAGATCGGAGTAGAAAATATTTGGACAAAGCCTAACACTTGATGGAAACTTTTTTTTACTCCTGTATATTGTTTTTCAACTAATCTAAAGTTTATTACCTTAACTAACAAAAGGATCAACATCTTTGCAACACATGTGATGGAACGATTGCTAAAAATGACGATTCACGCGCAATCAAAATAACCTCATGTTTAGCAAAAGACAAGTTAGCCTATCCATAACGAAAACTGTTTTGATTACCCTTTTGTGCACATCAGCAAAAACGGATACTCTTTCGGCAACTGTACGTTTATACTGTATCTATTTAAGACAGTAAACCACACTTGAACGCCCCAGAACATCCCCGTGAACCCTAACATAGTTCCCATGAAAACACATACTGCTTCATAACAAAACGTGCATGAATATTTGTGTTGACTTTGGTTGGCGTAATTCTCTGAAGCATCCTAAATCAAGGATAACACATAATATCATAACGACACAATTTTTTCTTTTCTTCTCTTGAGGAAGTGTCATTTGACGCCTGCGCGCAAAGCTTTGTATGAAAGAAAGTAAGATACTACGTTGAAGGAGGAAATAATTCAGATGTATTGCATAAAATGCCCGATCCGTCTAATAAAGTAAAACATCACATTTATCCTATTGAATATAACATATTAGAATTATTTAGTATTTTATTTGTGCATTGGTTCAGGACAACTCTTACATAGTTAACGTGTGCTGAGATAACCCGATAAATCGTTAATTAAGCATGTTGGGAGAAAGAAGCTAATGATATACCAGTCGTGCAAAAATTATTCTTCAAAAATATACTTTTGTCAAAGTAGTTATGATAAAATCTAAGTGCCTAAATAAACGATATCTGTTAACTTTAAAAGAAATGATAGGTAACTGTTCAACAGACACATCAAATTTCAAATACGACTTCTCGGTAAACAATTTATAGAGTTTATATCAAGTTATATCCATTTTGAAAATTCTTGACAATCAACATCATCTAGATTTCCTCAAAACAACACGATTTTGAATAATAGCCGTTCTTGTCTACGTGATCACGTGTTGTATGGTAAATTTGTCAATATTTTTAAATTATAGACTTTGCAAGGAAAACAACGAGGAAATGATGGCTTCAAGCCTGTCTTCTCGACAACGTGGCAAGAAAGCTCTAATCCATAAATTATTACATTTCTACAGTTTTTTTCTTGTGAAAAACAGAATCAGGAACTTTACAACGGAAACGCACAGCGAGAAGACATATACATTTATTTATTGTTTTGTCTGGGATGATTGAGTAATGTTAATAAACAAGTCTGTTTGAATATTCTCCTTTTTCTTGACATTGGTCTGGTACAACTTTTAAAAACAAATTCTTAGCTTTAATATTTGTTTATTATTGTGGGTTAGTAAACGATCTTTCTGATGCTACAGGCAAAATTTCAAAACTAACAACGTTTCACATTGACTTGTTTTATTATACTTTATTCTTAATTTAACATTTAGGTTATAATTTTATTTTATTATTATTTTTAAAGCCGCGTTTCGTGCAAAATTCTTTCAAATATGTTGATTATTCGAATATCTAAATTTAGTTGGAGATTATAACATTGACATGCGTCAAAATCATCTCTATGATAAACGCACATCACCGAATCGAACACATTATTAACAGATGCATGTGTAATACGATGCTATGACCACCAGAGGGAAGCAATACATTGGAGAACAAACAGTGTTACCTTAAGCCGCAAAATAATAAGGGGAACGATTGAAATTAAGGGGTTGATACATTTTAAGAAGGAACATTAAGATTGATATTACTTGGTTATGAAACAAATTCCAAGACAAAAGAAAAAGAATTATTAAGATAAACATACAACTGTTGGAGACGATGTATCAGTATTGAGCTAGTACAAAACGGTGTAACTTGGCTTTCAAATATCGGTTGCCAAATTACCTGAACCAAATATAAGGTGTTTTGGGGATGTTTGGCAAATAATTTTTGATCATTTTAAGATACATTATGTTTCCTCTTCTGTATTTGCATGATGAACTGATCAATATATATTCGTACGTAGACCTACGTTCCTGTATTGAAGAGTGTGTTACATTAATGCGTTTATTGTGTTATGTTTTACAGATACCTGCCCAGAGGGCAAATTTCTAAGTTGTTGTCAGGTATATATTATAATACTTAAGATATGAACACTTGTGTAAACGAGAATTGAAAGTGCTTGGAATGCTTTTAATGTTGAATTGATCTATAACTGTTTTTGTAGTTTAAAATTGATTGGTAAATATTTCACACATAAACTGTTACAACACTGAGGTTTGTTTAGCTCGGCTTGAAAAAAGAAGAAAAACATTTAAGCTATACTGCGTAAAGCTGCCATTTTTATGTACACGAAAAACTCATCAATACATTATGTTGACATATTAAACGTCTGTTTATTAGGAATTATGCTTCTTTCGAATATTAAATCCAACAGATTGATCATATCAATATAAAGTTGTAAATATAGCAAATTGGATATTAAACTGATTCAAAAGTTATTTATCATTTCCGTATGCATATTTGTTCTTTAAAAAATCACAAGCTGAACTTATTTATTTTATCATACTAGTTGGGCAGTCATTTTTACGGAGAGATACATTTTGTATTCGGAAAATATGAATATTTTTATGAATTGACAGAAAAAATTGTCTTCGTGAAGTAATAACTTCACAAGTTGTTTTATGATATTGTTACTTGTTCTATACATTTTCATTTTAAACTTCATGCGATATTTTCTTTGATTAACAAATGATTAGTTCACAAGTTAATCATAAAGTCATTTTTCTTAGCGTTGGTTAATGGATACTTAATCATATGTAGGGTTTTGAAACCCATATGCTCTCGTTACAAGAACGTTTAGATTTCTTGTAAATCAGTTTATAGAGTTTCTGTAAAAATATATCCATTTTGAAAATTCTTGGCAATAAAACCTTGTCTAAACTCACTAAAAACAACACGATTTTGAATAATAGCCGTTTTTGTCTACGTGATCACGTGTTGTATGGTAAAGTTTTCAATAGTTTTAATTATAGACTTTGCATAAAGAAACGAGGAAATGATGGGTACAAGCCTGTGTTGTCGACAACGTGGGAAAATAGCTCTGAATCATAAATGACAACATTTCTGCAGTTTTTGTTCTTTTAAAAAACAGAATCAGGAACTTTACAACGGAAACGCACAGTGAGAAGATATATACATTTATTTATGTTTTTGTCTGGGATGATTGAGTATTGTTAATGAACAAGTCTGTGTTACTGTTCTACTTTTTCTTGACATTGTTTTGGTAAAACTTTAAAAAAAAAACTTTCTTAGCATGAATCTTTTTTCTTATTGTCGGTTAGTAGACGCACTTTCTGATGTTACAGTCACAATTTCAAAACTAAGAACTTTTCACATTGATTTGTTTAATTATACTTTATTTCTTATCACTTTTCATAACATTTAGTCTATAATTGTCGTACTCTATTTTTATTCGTAAAGGAGCGTTTCGTGCAAAATTCTTACAAGTATGTCGTCTATTTAAATATTCACATTTAGTTGGTGATTATCACATTGACATGCGTTAAAAATCATTCCTATGGTTAACGCATATCACCGAATCAACTACATGTTTAACAGATACATGTGTAATACGATGCTATGACCGCCAGAGGGAAAACAAAACATTGGAGAACATAAAGTGTTACCTTAACCCGCAAAATAGTAAGGGAAACGATTGAAATTAGGAGGTTAATACGTTTTAAGAAGGGATATTAAGATTGACATTGCTTGGTCATGAAAAAAAAACAGTTTCAATATAAAATACAGAATTATTAAGATAAACTTTTTGTACATAACACTAATGGAAACGATATTTCAGTATAATGCTTGTATAAAACGGTGATACTTGGATTTTAAATATTGGTTGCAAAATTACCTGAATCAAATATAAGGTGTTTTGGGGATGTTTGGCAAATAATTGTTGATCATTTTAAGATACATTGTATTTCCTCTTGGGTATTTACATGATGAATTGATCATTATATATTCGTACGTTCTTGCCTGTATTGAAGAGTGTGTTACATTAATGCGTTAATTGTTTAATTTTTTACAGATACCTGCCCAGCGAGCAAATATCCAAGTTGTTGTCAGTTATATATTGTAATACTAAACATATTAACAATTTCATGAAAAGCCAATTTGAAAGTGTTTTGATTGCTCTTATGTTAACTGTTACAATACTGAGGTTTTCTAAGCTCGTTAAAAAAAAAAACATTTCAGTTATACTGCATAAAGCTGCTATTTTTATGTACACAAAAAACCTATCAATACTTTAATTTTGACATATTAAACTGTTGTATATTAGAAATTATTTTTTGCGGAATACTAAATCCAACAGATTGATCATATCAGTATAACGTTGTAAATATAGCAATTTAGATATTAAACTTTATTCAAAAGATTAATTATCATTTCCGTATGCATATTTGTTCTTTTAGAACATCAAAAGCTGAACTTTATTTATTTTATCATACTAGTTCGGCAGTCATTTTGACGGAGAGATACATTTTGTATTCGGAAAATATGAATATTTTATGAATTGATGGAACAAATTGTCATCGTGAAGGAATAACTTCTCAAGTTCTTTCTTGAGATTGTTACTTTTTTTATACATTCGCATTTTAAATTCCATCCGATATTTTCTTTGATAAACAAATGATTAGTTCACAAGTTATTCGTAACGTAATATTTCTTAGCATAGGATAATGGATACTTAATCATATGTAGGGATTTGAAACCCTTAGGCTCTCGTTACTAGACCGTTTAGGATGTGCACTCAATATGGACGAGAAACTTGTATTATAAACAGAATTGTGTGAATTTGAGATATATATAAGTGATAACATTTAGACATTTCAATATGTATATGTATTTTGTATGTTTCAAAGTTCTTCTCTAAAGATATTCGTCTTGATTTTAAATAGTTTAGCCTCTAAAAAGACATGTAAAAGGTAGATGTTCTGTCTAGTAAAATTCTGTTGTAGATATTCTTTTTACGCGTTTGTTTGATTCTCAAAAAATCAATGATGTAATTCATAATTGGGTATCAACCACTGATACAGAATGGACAGTACGAATAGTGGGGCTATCAACAGAAAATATA
>JAIPMN010040605.1:0-12415 GCA_020650975.1 Apostichopus californicus
TTACTCCCATTAGGAATATCTACAAACACAAAGGAAGAAAGAAATATGTTACATGCGAAAAAATCCACTAGGAGTTAAGTCACACCCAGCACAGTAACTTAGGAATGAAGTTGATATTCAGGACTATCGGTAAATTCCATGTAATGGTAATTAAATAAAATTAATTAGCTTGTAATAGTTGGAGAACTAAACAGAGATAGACGTCATCATTTAAACAAATCTTATTAACTGGAAATATTTAAAATTCACGTTGAATCGTAGGATTTGGTTCAATAATTAAGTAATGTGTTAATTAATATATTATAACATTCTATGTATTATTATACTCAAGCCTTATCAACCGTTCTCTCTTGAAGCATGACATTGATCTAAATCTGCTTGTCTAAAATACATCTTAATTATTAGTAACAACTTATTCATTTAACCATAAATTCTTCCAAAAATCTTTAAACTTCATAAATCCGTCGCATTAGTTAAAGTTGAGGTTTCCTTTTCATGATTCCAATAACATTAGTGACTACAATTTACATTTTAAATTACTTCTGAAAGTTCTTCTTTCTGAAAGTTCTTCTTAAATAACTTCTGAATTTTACTTCTGAAAGTTCAAAGTTAAAAACACAATCAATAAATGTAATCAATATTTTTCATCAAAAGATAGAATTAACTCAATTCTTGAATACCCAATCTGTGTAACCTTCTCATGCATCCCGTCTTTGAGATGTGTTTCCTCTTAATTAATAATTAAAGTTGCTTTACTCTGTTCATTTGTATCACTGCATTCTTATTTTATTAAACCTTACAAGCTAAAAGCCTTTAATTAATCATTTTATCGTTAAACAATAAAAAATAATCCTATATTCCTACATAACCGATCTATTTCCTCTAATCTCAACCATTTATTTCTGTCTGTATTCGATTCCCCCTAAAATCAACTCCTTATTTCCGTTCCATAAATGTATTCCTTTTTACAACTAACACAACCTAATTGTCCTAATTTTTTATCGCTTTAATTTCCTTTATTTTAATGTCGTTCTTTTTTATGATTTATAATATCATAATAAATATTATATTCCTTATCCTAACCAAATACAATATTTTTATCTCTATCTTCTCTATTATCAGTAACTCTATTCTTTCATTCTAGATTCCTATCTCCAGTGTGTATCTAGACCGCTGCTCTCCTAGAGTTGATGAGTCTTGTCTGAACCTTATCCTTCAGTCTGGTCTCTCTCTCTCTATCCTGAGTTCTCTCCAGAAGCTGGAGATCTGTGACTCTTACAGGAGACTAACTAATGAAGAGTTGGCGGCAATCTTGTCTTACTCCTCACAGTGTACAAGCTTGAAGGAGTTGAGGTAAGTGTTCCGGTGTAGATGTTATATAATCATCATAACAGTTAGACAACTAATGTAATTAATAATAGTTATCAATATTAAACTAACAATAGAGAATGTAAAGTATATTGCATTTTAATGCCAAAGATTGGATTTAATTAGTTTAATTCGATTTATATGAATACATTTGGCCATCGTGAAAGGAATTCTGTAGGGTTTTAAGATAAATAAAACGAAATACAATGGATTAATAGGTAATATTTTTAGAGAGGGGTTGGTAGAGAGGGTTGAAGGGGTGGGTTGGGGTTGTTTAAAACGTTCTTTGTTTGGATTATTGTTACACTTTAAATCAGAAATTGGTTTAGAATGACAATAACGTTTATTAAGATCAAACAGGAGTTATTTACACAACGTATTTGGATTTTACTAATTGTAGTGAGTATTATGAATATTCTAAAATAGAGTTTTTGAGTTTTATAAGTAATCAATGTTTCTTTTGAAATTGATATTTCCCAAAAATGTGTTTAATTATCTAATTTTATTTAACAAATATGTTGAACATTATTAATATAAAGGTAGTGAATCATGGCAATAACAAATAGCAAAACCATATAAATTTATTGTTCAAAACCCAAGAAATAAATTACACTGCTCTAAGAAAACTGAACTGTATACAAACAAGCAACCAATAAAACAGTTTTTGTTGTTGCAGTTTCAAAAATAGTTAATTAAAATAAGTTAATAAATAAATATTAACACGAAAAGAAGAATAAATAATTGTACCTAAGTTTTTTAAGTATTTATTTTGTTAATACAACATACATCATTTAAGTCAAATTTGCAACTCATAAATTCTAGCGGTAAAAACTAATTCAAACAGAAAGACATCGAGGTTTTCTGTATATTTTGTAAAACAATGTCATGCCAAATCATTTAAATTGTACTTTATTTCACTTATTATTTTAAAGAATACTTAATATTACTCGACCATGAAATCCCTACTTTGTCTGAAACAATTGCATATTGTTGACCCCCAACCCGCCCAGACCCTTCCGACCGGTTTCACTCAATACATTCCCGACACCAATCTCCTTTTACCCATTTACCAATCCACTTTCACCATAGCGACCCCCTTCAACGTACCATCAATACCCTCTTGGTTTTTTGCAGTTTCCCTATTCACTGTATTTTTACCCTTCTCTCATCCTTACCCTATCATCACCCTATTTGTTCCTGTCACCGAGTTGTTTTTAATATATCTAGCTACATTATCAGTTACTTGTGTTTTCTTTGTTTATTCATGACCATTATTTTCTTTACATAGGCCTACTAAGAATAATTTGCAGTTTTATACACAGTAACGTAAACCTTGCTAATATTTAAATATACTTCTTTTTTCAGACAAGACTCGGGAGTCCAATTTGTTGCACAACGAATATAGTTTAATATATCGCTAATACTTTGCACATTCATTAGTTTCTCAGATCAACCTCATACAAAGTTTTCCCATTTCCACATTCACATATTAACGTTTATGTTATCAGTTGATACGTTCCACAGTGTATTACGTGTTACTAGAAGCAAGTAAAGAAATATTAAAGTCGCCCGATCCCGCCGCACCCGACACTACAAAGAAAAAGATGGAAAAACTATTCAGTAAATACCATACATAAAATAACATATACAAAAATATGTTCGGCACATATCATATTCTCAATGCCATTCGAAAAAGTAATGTTACCATGGAAAATGTGTCACTGAAAAGTATTATACATTGGCAGTATTGCTTGGTCGTATTATAAAAAAAAAACAATGTAATAGACATCTATGATTATTCTCTTTCTAGCCTATTCATGTTATATCCCAATCCCCGTGTTCAGTTTGGTCCTCAGTAAGTTTAGTCTAACCTCATCCACCCTTTAGACGCCCTGCCTGTTCCCGCCACCACCCCTCCCTTCGCCATCCCCTTCATAGAGATGCATCTGTATGTTTTTAAAGAACCCCTCAAATCCATTCCATGTTTTCACCCGATAACATCACCACCGGTTTAGTACACACAGTAGGCCTACTCTGCTTCTTACAGTAGTTTTCTGTACAAATACACACAGAGCTTACATTATACAGACGATTGATTCAAACAATTTATTTTCTAAAGCAAGTCAATAGTAAGAATGACACACCTCGAACTCCCGTAAATACCTAATTAGATTAATAATAGATGACACGAGCCAGTTAAAGCAATGAATAGAAATAGGTCAACAAGCCACGTGTCCATTATACCTCTCAAATGTTGTCAGTGAACGTGTCAAAGTAACCTTGGAAACAAACATTAAGTAGGTCAGTGGGTGTACATCAGTGACTATACGAATCATCCATTGTGGAAATCCTCCGAACAATATATTAATATGATATGTCACACGCCTCGTTAATTGATACGTTGCGCCTTTATTGTTGGTTATTATTTATAAGGTTTGCAAATTGCTTCCATTGGTTGTTTAATGTATCCCCACGAGCTCCCATGCAAACCGATCAGAGGAAACTTGAATATAGGAGGGTTTATAGACAACACACAGTTGTAAATACAGTTTAAAATAAGGAAAGATTCTTGTTATATTCAGTTTCTCTTCTTGAATTTAAATTGCACTTCTCGTTGGTAGGAATCTGACTAGATAACACACTATTGTGTACTCGACAATTTAACTATAGGTAGAAAGTAGTGAATGTATATTTAAATAAACAAATGATATATGTGTTACTATTCCCATTGTTTATCTCCAGATATTGGAAATTACGGTATTAAACGCTTTCCATAAACGGACAATACTGGATCATGTCTAGTGTTCGACCGATTATATGATAATCGGTTATTACCGATTACCGATTAGTTCATGTGACAATCGGGCCGATGCCTATTGCATATTATTTCATTGTTTTTCATGGAACTGTCCTATGCATGATTACCAACTTCTAGGCCAATATAATCAAAGATGTAAATGCATGACTTAACATTTCACACTTAAGCAAATAGAGAACACTGTGATACATATATAGGGTGCTGTACGTTTGTAACGATGAGTCGCAATATTACAATCCCACCACAACACAGTAAATGGCGGTGCTGTACAGACTACAGAAAGGGGGGGGGGGTAGTAGCCATTGGCAACGAAATGCCAATAAAGAAGAAGTTAGCGACAGCTTTTACAACTGGTATTAGAACCATAGCAGTGTTGCAACTCCAACGTAAATAATGTAAAAAGAAGACCGAACGGAAATTAAATATTCGTTATTTCGAAATCTGATATCGAAATATAAAATCTGACATGAAAAATAAAACAATCCCGGACGTTTGCTTAAAGTTTGCAAAGGTTACCATCTGCGATGGGAAACTTCCGATCGAACGTTGTTTCAAACGATTAATCACAGTAAGATAATGGCGCTTCTCCTTTGACTTAACTACATGCGAGAGAAATAACACACTCAAGCCCCATTGACTTTGTCGCGCGTGTCGCTGGAAATCAGACTTGATTTAGTCGCTTACGGGGATTCAGTTACTGAAAGGGGTTATGTTAGCACGTATGGTACATTCGGGGAAAAATTGCTACGTGTTTGTCGCAAAAAATACGCGTAAATGTGTTAGCCTAATCACAAAATACTGTAATGCAGTAAAACTCCTGAGGACCGTCGCCAAACATTTTTAGTGAATTTTAGGAGTATTTGGCGCCTTGATTTCATAATTGTATCGCCTTTGTAAAATCTTGGGCGCATTTGCAATCTGAACAGTTATGAGGCTCAACCGTTCTTTAGCCAGACTAGCCTAATCTACATAGAAGTCACAATGAACAAAGCCTAATGTTATTGTTTTCACTTTCCAGTTTTCACGTACGGTGAAACGGCCAATAGTGGTTAAAAAGTAAATTGTTTTGGTTTCAAATTTAGTCAAGACAATCTTTCTTATTAATTGTTAAACATGGATAAAAGTTTTGTTAGATGCAATAAGCGAATTATTACTTCGTCCCTCTACTGCGGGTATACTGTATGGTGTTAACTGCCAAAACTGGATAGTATATCGAAGAGCATTAGTACAATCTCGCGTGTGGGACTTGCAATACCATTACTTAACCCTGCTTTCAATGGCGTTGAATGGAATAAACTACATTCCTTTCCAGTTGTGGTTGTGGTGAATCAAAAGCTCGGAAAAATACAATTCTTTATGTAGAACGTAATAATCGGTTCCGCATAATCGGTAGCGCAATGGATTTTGCCGATGCCGATTTTTTACCGATTGTCTAATAATAGGCCCGATCCCGATTATCTAACCGATTATAGTCGAACACTTATCGTGTCACAGTTGAATGTTATCGAGTGTGTTAGACTGTTTAGCAGGAAAATAAATAACAAGGTTATTAAGTATGTATTGAGAATAAATATTATGCGTGTCTTACAAATAGCTAAACAATAATAATAGGGTGATTTAAAATCGTATTGATTTTTTTTGTATAAAACATTGTACGAGCTTAGTAGAAACCTCTTAAACAAAAGAGTGCTTAATAGCCCTCCAATATAATCTGCGATATTAAAAAGAGTCTTTGAAATTATAATAAGGTACCCTCGATTTGCCTCCTTTATTTGACGTCCGAGACCGAATCGAACTAAAGGAGATTGTACCAAATATGTGTAACTCGGAACTTACCAAACATATGAAATATCATAGAACATTACGTTACTCATGTCATTTAATTATTGAGAGGTATTATTTAAATGTGCATGTTTGCCGCAAGAAAGTAATACATTACTTTATTGTCGATCATTATAATGAAATTATTTATAAAATGATAATCATTTGGTTATTATTGTTTGTTAAGAACGAAAATAAAATGCTGCTAAGCATTGCAGAATTACTTAATTGAATTGCGCGAAGGCAAAATCCATTCCCCATACAAACTTGTATCGTAAACAGAGAATATTTCGAAGGGATTGTACCGTCATTCAAATGATGGTGTTATCGATTTCTACTTTGAAAATAGCAAACAAAGGCTTGAATTGAGCTTCCTCCTTCCCGTCCCGCCCCACGCTTAACTAACTTTAGGTCTAACTGTTGCGTATTAATTAATATAAAGATGTATAATTTTTGTGACATAAATTTAAAACTAGAATGTGAAGAAGCCGAGATTAATGATACAATAAGTCCACGGCTGAACTTGAAGAAAGCCTATGTAGTATAGACAACACCTTTCCATCTTTCACACAAACTATGCTAAAATAATATTCTTCTTAAAATGTCTCTCTCTCGACATTGATAAAAAGATTGAAATGAATTCTCGACGTTTTGTAATATACGTCTTACCGGTATTGGTTGTTTCAGGCTCACAAGTTTGATATACTAACGCCGTCACAGTGTAAACTATTGACGTCATTTACATTTGTCTTTGTTGATATTTCAACCAGGCACGTGACCAGCATCATTACTGTGAGGGACCAGCATCATTAGTGTGAGGGGAACGGTATCGTCTTTTGTCCTCGTCTTAAGAGTCAGACAAGGCTTACATTGATATGACGTTTTACAGCACCGTATAGTGTCTACCCTTTGTTACATAATTTTCTTCGGAAGGAGGGGGGCTTCAAATATGATATCGTCCGTTGGGAGATGTCAAAATGGGGAGGCCCCTTTATGAAAAAAAATCACTATTTATATTATATAGCATACATGTGTACTTTGAATGTTCATGTCCGCTGTATTCGTTACATTATATAAAAGATCAATGTAAGATTCCAAAGCGCCTCTTTTCACCAGTCAATAAATTGATACAGAAAACAAACGATCGTAAAGGAAACCTTTTTACATAAAAACAAAAATTGCAACACTTAAGGACTAAGGCAGTTAGTTGGTTCTTATGTGGATAGAGGCGGTCATTATGTGTCAGTGTTAGGATCGCAGGATAAGTAAAATGTTCTGGGTCATTATGTGGAGGTGCTATTAGTGTCACATAAGGACTTACATGGTTCTTGGTCATTATGTGGCGATAACTTAGTGTTGACATACTTTTTTAATGCTTTTTTTATAGGTTTTAGCGTTCCATACATGTCCGCTGTAGCCGTTACATTATATAAAAGATCAATGAAAACATTCCAAAGTGCCTCTTTAACCAGTTAATCAATATATACAGACGATCGTAAGGAATAACCTTCTTACATGAAAACATAAATTGCAACAGTTCAGTAAATATACGTTTATTATTCTAATTAGATACGAGGTACGTAACCTACATATTTTCTTCCATTGGGTGGAGTTGTGCTTTTCATAGAGCTGGACAATGCAGGTGTAAGGTAGGATGATACTGAGCTAGACTTCAACATATTAATTAGATATTATGCACTATATGTTACCCAGTGGCGTAGATAGGATTTTTTTAAGTGGGGGCGCTGGCGGGGGGGGGGCTCGACCATTTCCTGGGAGGGCGTCTTGTTACCACCATGGGTTGGCGCGCAGCGTAACGAACATTTTTAGCAAAAAGGGCCTCCTAGATCGTTGAAAATGACACTTCCCAGGCCTTGTAAACTGCTCTAAAGTTGTCTCAACATTTTTTATTTGGTGTTTTCCTCATTTAGTTTAAATTTGTTCCACCTACTTATATCTGTGACACAATCTGAAAGAGTATTTAATGCAGTATCTAAGCCATTAAGTTGCTTAGGGTCAAACGTAACATGCAACTGTGTATCATCAGCATAAGTGTGATATGAAACGTTTGTTAATGAAAAGTACCAGTTCCTAACTTGTAATTATAAGTACATTCTTCTTGTTGTGTTTTGTAACAAGTGCCTTCAACTCTAAAAGTTGCTAATTGGCTTAAAATAGTAATCATGATAAAACATGTAGTTAAAAAGTTCCGGTATGAGTTAATTTTGTAAATACTTGAATTTGTGGAAAATAATGCTCAGAGTGTCATCGGCGTAGCCAGTGAGGGTGGGGGGGGGCAGATTGCCCCTCACATAATTTTTGGGGGACGCGATGGGCGACGATGAAAGTCAAAGGGAACAAAAAACAATATATAAATGTACTGGAACCTGGGATGGGGCCGATGATGTGGGAGGAAGGGGGGGGGGGAGTCTTTGAAGAGAGCGCCAGAAATAAAGACCTAACGGTTTCAGGTTCAAATTTCCCGGACTTGCCATCGCCTAAATAGAAGTAGGTTAATTTCATATTTGGTAGAATACTGGCAATAGTGAGTAGATTATCTTTATTTGGGAAGTTTGAAAATCATTTGAGGTCAACAGACACAGCACTTAGAAACATCAAAACTTCATTATCTTAGCAGTACCAAATGGTTAATCTTATGTTTAATATATTACTGATATTTACAAGGTGATTCCAATCAATAAGGTTAAATCATGGGCGTAGAACCAATGGGAAGGGATGGGGATGGGGTGGTCGTTTCCCCCTACACTTTTGAAGATGCATGCTCCCATTGACTTTAAAATATTCACACAGTACAGTTTTGGCTACTGACCCCACATTTTTGAAAACGGACCTTCGCCCATGCGCAAGGTTCTCTACACAGATCTGACACTGAAAAAAAACTGCAACCATATTATTTCAGCAGCAGGTCTACGTGAGTGGATAAGTATATTTCAAGCCAAGGGAACAATGCCGTTGCATTTCTTGTCATTTCATTCCTTATTCTATATAGGTTTCCTGCAGCATGGACTGGGGTTGGAGGGGGGGGGGGCAAATACTAAAGAAAATGTAATGAAAAGTCACCTCAAGATTATGTGCGTTACTTGCGGGGTGGGTGCGGGGGGGGGGGTTAATCACATAATATAATGTAATTAACGGTCTTTCTTAGTGGCCATGCATTTTTATTCACATGTTTTTGTTTCCATATGTGATATAACCGGATGATTTCGACCGCGCAGGTGCAAACACTATTTTTTCATTTTTTCGCCCAACATTACTAAATTTTTTGTACCAAAAAAGTACAATTTAATTTACGGATGTAGTTTAAAAATTAAATTCATAGTTCCATTTTGCATTTAAGCCCTTGTCGATAAACAACAATTTAAAAATAGGACGGGTACATCCCTTCTCCTTTTAACCCCCTCCCCCACTATGGCGATTCACCGCTATCTGCCTGAAAATGGGGACAGAAAATTGATATTCCCCCCACCCCCCCCCCCACACACACACACACACAAACAAATCGTGGCAATGCCCCTGAAAAGAATTCATTTTTAAAGGTTTCAGATAACTTAGAAGTTTAATGGTTTCTAGCTTAAAACCTAAGTCACATGCGCCACGGTACCTCATTGTTTGTGCCTCCACCTTCCTATAAGACGTTACTTCTGCGAATCAACGATAACCGCATGATTGTGGCTCTTAATAAAGTATGAACAGGAAGTTGTAACAACTCCTTGGTATGAAAGAATTCGGATATTTTGACCCATGCAGCTCTTTATTGAGAACATACTTGGATACAAAATTTGTATTGTGTAATGGCTAAGAAAACTCATATCGAATCCACAAAAAGATATACTTTTGTAAAATTGGATTTGAATCAATGATGAAATAACAACGAATGCAGTGTGATAAAAATAAAGGGTGATATGTAATAAATACTTACATAGTAAGGAACATTGATATATCTGCCTTTTTAATGTAATTGTAACATTTTGTATGTATATTTTTACTAAAATAGCCTGAGTGGACCAGTTGTTGCGCCCAGTAATGAATGTTGCTGTGTCCTCGACCCCCTACCCCTTCCATTATTCCTCCGTTTCAGTGAACGTTTGTGCAGGTTTGCCATCTCGCCATTGCGTTGGAAATTACTTTGTAGCATCTTAAACAATTTGAGATTAAGAAACACTATTTCAGCTTTAATATTAATTACTTCTAGATTTAATATTTCACCAGTGAACTCGACCAATCTCAGACATTTTAGTTTTCATTCAAAGTGAGAAGGAGTTACGAAGACGAATATAAAATCAATAAATTTCCCACAAAAAACACCCGATGTAAATCACGTGATGAAAGCGGAATAAGGCATGTGGTTGTTACAAGGAACCAGTATCAATCCGTTTGCTGTGTACACTTTTGTGTTTCTACATGTCTGAACAACTTTATATTAATTGTAAAGTTAAAAATATGCACAATTTAGCCAATTCTGATAATGTGGACGGCTATACATTTCAAAATTATTACCAATCACATCCATTTAATTACAGCAGTTTCAACTATCATCATTATTATTTACATTAATATACCCATTCTAATTTACTTCTCGAGGAATCGTTGAAACACAAGATTTCAGAATGATCAATCAGTTGTGATTATTTCCTTGTTATTTGTTGTTTACTTTGCTTATTTTTATTGATTTGGTAAACAATAAACCTGACTAGAAGGACATTCCTCTACGTCTTCTACATCTTACACGATGATTACTCTGCTTCTCTCCATAGATTTGGTTTATACGATCTGCCAGACAATATTCCGGTTGGATCCATTCCATCATCCTTGAAATCAAGAAATGTGAAAGGTATTGTCTTTATGACGTCATAATGGACACGATTCAAATGTTGTACATTTATTTAAAGGCTTTACCAACTATGTAAATGTATGTTGACTTGTTGATTGTTGTTGATTCACATACAGGAGAGTGATGAATCATCAACACATTACTGCTGTTTTGTATGAAGGGAACACCCAACATAGAGTCTTGTGATGTAAACAACAAACTGAATAATATATATTTTTACAACACTTAATATTGCTAAGCTTAGTTGATTTAAGAGATAAGTCATATTACATTCAAGTCGCTCTTTCACGATCACTGCCCTATAAGATGTTTTTTGTTAGTAGTCATCACATCAATTGATGCTTTAAATCTCTTTCTCAAATGTAATGGTATCACTTTGGGGCTTTGGTAACTAAATTACACTGCGACAATTAATGGTAAGGTTTTGAAGTAATGTTGTGCTTTTCCAATGAAAGTACATGTTCTACTACCCCTCAGAGTGTGTCTATTGCAACCCCCCCCCCCTCATACACATACACACACATAAAAACATACTCATATCTACGCTTAAACTATTCTTTCAATCTGAATTGCATATTGAAACCGCGTACTCTAACTTAATTCTTTTCCAAGCAAACGAAAGGTTTTGTTTATCTGAAATTTGTGAGAAGCATTTCTAGGTTGAATGTTGTGAGATCAAAACAATGCTTGACACATTCCTAAGTATTTTTATTTACACAACGGTATTGATGAAAATTATGCGTACTGCAGCAAGGGGACTAGTATAACTTGGATTGGTGATCTTTGAAATCTGGGAGAAAGGTATAGGCCTACTGTATTATTTTAGTTCTCGTCCGTGATCCATTTGTAAACCGCAGTCTCTGAATACATTAAAAATGAAAGCAACATCTGTATCAGTGGATATCACTGGCCGTGTATAACGAGGAGAAAAATAAGCGAACACTAGACGGAGACCAAAAATGTAACAGAATCGTTGGAACAAGATGTAAAGTACTTGAAATATCCTAATGGTAATTAATCAACAGCATTATAACATAAATTACTTTATCTACGCAAAGATAAAACACTCGTTCTGTTTTGCACAGGGGATCGGTAAAACAAACATGATATGTGGGAGTGGGGGTTCTCTGGTCCTTCCCCAGAAAAGTGGTAACTTGAGACTTAAATGATACCTTTTGAAGCATAGTTTGACTTATGGTATGTCTAATATCTGAGTCTTAACACAACATTGAGCTATAACTTCTTTACAATGCTGTGTTTGTGTCAAATGTGTGCGGGGCATCCCATCACCCCTCGGTCAGCGCTTGCAAAGAGTACAATCTGAATGTGTTGGCAAACATTAACATCCATGAATATTTTGCCTTGAAAGAATAATACTATAAAATATATAGTGGGTAATGATATAAGGGAAAGCATCAGAAATAAATGTGAATTTAACAACCATATTTTATTTATTTGTACACTTCTATAGCGGAAATAGAACACAGAGGTATGCAAAGGGTATGCCACTCATTAACTGCTCAAGAACGGGCACGTATTTATTTTGTTTCATATAT
>JAIPMN010040606.1:0-13476 GCA_020650975.1 Apostichopus californicus
TTCCAAATGTTTCCAGCTTCAGAGTAGCTATAAAGGACTTTAAAAGAGCTTACAGAATTAATAAGATTATATTCCATGTACAGTATATTTGTACATGACAATATGTAGTTGAAACTGTTGATTATAACATAAACATAATTGCTAAATAGTCATAGTATTGAGTATATTCTAACTTGTCAATGACAGCAGAGCAGGTAGAGCACTGATACTGTACTTCAATGAGCCATTTACTCTTTGTAAAGACTTCATTTTCATACATTAATTATTCAAATGCATCAACAAGTTATTATAAAGTTTCTTCCTTTGACTGTCTTTTTTTTCAATTTCATACTTGTCACTGTGAGTTGGTTAGTCTTATGCCTAGATATGTGGTGCAGGTTGGGGGGGGGGGGTGGTTATCCCCTCCCTCATTATGGTGTTTCAATATAAATATCACTTTAATTTTATATATCAATGAACCTTAAACATTGGGTAATACTTTCAGCTTGAATCTTATCTAGGTTAGGCCTCGTAGGCCTTGAACTAATCTACCTAATCCTACCATTCACATGACATTCAAATTAAAGCAGCAAAATTAAGAGAACTGTCTTTCTTGTTTATAATTCTATGGTGGATAATTGTTGCGGTGTATATTATTCATAAACTAAATAGTAGCCTATTAAGACTAGGCAAATTAACCAAGCCTAGGCCTAACGTTATGGTTACACATTACTCATTGGACTACAGTACAAAGTTATGAAAAGTACTGACTGTATTTGTAACGTAGGCTAGGCACAACTTACACAGAACCTAGGCTATGCACAGCGTACAGTAGGCCTATGCATTACCTGAAACATGGTTGAAATCAAGCGAACAGTCAGTCAACTATTTTGAGAGTTTAGAAAGCGTTAAATTGCAACACATCTTGTAAATTGCTGGTCAAGACTCACTACGGTTTGAAGTACTTTTATTTGAATTTCGTTCAATCGACCTAAACAACAAACTTGCTAAAAGTCGTTTCTGTGTGACGGTCTGATTTTATGTTGGATGCGCCCTCTATCGTCCTTTTACGTTCCAAGACTCACGGTTGAAGGTAAAGGCCACAACACTCCTATTTATATTTTAGATTATCGCGGCCTTGCTTGACGATCATGGAATGTTGCTGAATCCATGTTATTTCCAAATGATTAAACGTTCCTCCGATATTGATATTATTAATTTCTGGTCAAATTTCGTGGTAAAAAACTCGTTGACTGCCACACTTCTACTATGACAATATTACGTGATATCAACCCTATGCACAACATGGCCGAACTGCTTTTAGTGTTAACGTTAGGCTAACAATGGTTAGACCTAGTAGTAGTACTAGTATTAATGTTAACACTGTTCAGTATTCCGCATTTCCGCACATTAATATGTTGACACCTGGCCATTATTACGAGTTCGGACAGCAGATGCATTGCATCTTCTATCAGTCGTAACTGAATGATAATGGGGAACATGATGTAGACTATTCTGCAATCATTATTTAGCCTATGCCTTGTCCAAGTTACACTCAGTTATAAATGTGAGTACGAGTAGCCTAGGCATAGGCCTAGCACTTATTTAGCATACCTAGCCAAACATCACTTTGTTGTACACTAGTGTTAAAGTTGCCATAGGCTTAGGCCACCATGTGAATTAAGTTTTAATGTCAAATGTTTATCCCTTCTAAAGTTCTTTCCTTGATAGCCTACTGCCCGAACTATAGGCTTCTCTGGAGTTACAAAATGGCAGAAACATGGAATGTAATACTTTTAACAGAGCAGCCTTTCTATCTGATACCAGCAACCTTTTTGTTCCTTTAAATTCTCTTATCATAGATCAATCATGGGTCGTGTGATCAGAGGTCAACGTAAGGGTCGGGGAAGTGTCTTCAGATCCCATTGTCACCATAGGAAGGGACCAGCTAAATTGAGGTCCCTTGACTTTGCTGAGAGGAAAGGCTATATCAAGGGTGTTGTTAAGGTAAGTTTGTCACCATTTCCTCACAATTTATTAATATTAGTAATAGAGCAGACAAAACAACATGTCACTCCACTGGAAGTAACATAGGCCTACATTGATATCAAATAGCAGGGCTCAAATTAGCGATAGACCGAGACAACCAAACATCACGCCGGACACTGAAAACCCTGCTTAGGTTGTCTAACGGACTAGCTCATTTGCCAAAAGTGGTCAACGCTCCGAACGAAAATTGGAAAATCCCTATTCTTTAAAATAAAAATCTGCCCAAAAAAGTTATAGTAGCGTGTTGCTATCGCCCTCCTTTTAATTAGAAACAACGTAAGAAATAGATACATTTTGTACGTTTCGTAATGAGGGGAAAATCCTACACTTTAACTGTATGCACACCCCTTGCAGTGAGCACGTTTTATTATTAGTAAAGACAGAATGTGCGTACTGTACAAATGCACTAATGGTTACGTACAGTACGGTATACTTAACACTACAGACCCTGGTGGCTGCGCCCATGCTTGCTTTCTACCTCACAGCCTCACACACGTATGACAATCTAGCTGGAGTACAACGTGTATGCAGTACTATACTGTGCATGTGGGCTTACTGTATGCTCATATATGTTGCTGCAATATATGTGCTGTATACCCTGGGCTTCCCTTCTGTCTCTGACAATGATCCGAAATGATTGCAGAAACCATTTTTCACTCCTAGAGAATTCCCGCAACCCAACATGATTAATCATGAACAGTGCCGTACACTACTTAAAATGTCTATAACTCTACACTACAGTTCTGTCCAAGATTCTCGCAAAGTCGATCACCTTAAGACCAGTCACTAAGGGAGAGATAGACTAGGCCTGCGTAGCCTAACATTATTGTACTCACCTACAAGGCTTAATCGTTAAATTTTAGTATTAGGTACGAACAGCTCTCCCGCAAGGCGCACCATTTTAAAAATCCAAGTGCTTTCATTTGGACAACCAAAAACTCAGGCAGACAACAAAATATAAAGGCAAGGTTTTCAGAGGACAACCTTTAAAATTTTCTTTAAAAATGAGCCCTGAATAGCATGGTTGTGTTTTCACTAACAATTTTGTTTTGTGAAACAGCTGCTTTGCATGGTTATCAAATGCCATTGCCAATTTTATCAAAAGATTATTTTTTTATAAATGGAAGTCAATCAAACTTAAGCACCCTACAGCCTGCTACTGTACAGTAGTTTTGCCATGACTTGGATGTTTGTAAGTAATGAATCTGTCTGACATTATGGTACTAAACAAACAAATTCTTGTTTATCCGATTCTTTGTACATAACCTTAGACAAGTTTTTCTTACATACTACAAGAGTATATAAGAAATTGCAAATTGTTTTACTTTTCATTTAATGTTTAAGATAAAACATGCATGCATTTAGTTGCTAATTGCCATTGTCAACTTGAACAGCATGGGTACAGGAATGTTGCATCAAATTGTTTAATGTTTGTCCAGTTTTCTGTTGCAACAAACAAAATTTGGAGGTCGTCAGCCGGTGACTAGTGGTTTACTGTACATAAAATTCAGATTGCATTTAACTAAATGCACACCTCAAAATAGGTAAAGTGATAATTGGTATCTCCCTCAAAAGCTGGTGTACAACTAACCAAATCTACACATCTCTCCTACAACACAGTGTGTACATATTAGTATTGTTATTTTTCTGTGATTTCAGATACCTCGGGGACAAAAACTTATATCCTAACACACTGTAGCATAATCAAACTGGAGCCTATACCGCAATTTTTGCAAAGTTCCGTGATTTGATTTCACCCCAGGCTCATCCCTGTAAGGGTCATCATGATCCCATGCATAATACATCTTCAGATTAGGTTTTAGCAGCAAGTCAAATTTGATTAATTTGTTTGTTTGTTCTGTCAGGACATCATCCATGACCCAGGTAGAGGTGCACCCCTGGCTACAATTGTCTTCCGCGACCCCTACAGGTACAAGAAGAGGAAGGAACTGATGATTGCTGCAGAGGGAATGTACTCTGGACAGTTCATCTACTGTGGGAAAAGAGGTCAGTGATTCATATCAGTGCACAGTATAACCAAAGGAAGAGCTTAGGAGATCAAAAGGCTTTACAGTTTTTCTTCTCACAAGAAGAAATAAAACCATATGTGTTTGTAAGAACTCTGGAAGGAAGATTCAGGCACAAGTCTGTGTTGACAACTGAGATTGACATATAAATGTTTCATTGCAAATTATGTCAAAAAATTTACTTAAAAGTTGTTGATAGTGCCATTTGTGGAACCATCAAGACAAACTTTGGAACTATCTACTTTGGGACGGAAATGCATTTAAATTTATTTTGATCACAAAGCTTATCTTCTCTAAGACAGAATATTTGAAGGATTCTAATCTGGAAGAAGTGAATTTAAACATGTAAATTTAGTGTTGTCACGTGATATTTACACATCAAGTTATTAATAGTGTTATCTGCAATACTATTTATATAGGCTCTGGATTTCATGAACCTTGACATTGTACATAATCAGAATTGAATTTGGATTATCCTGTAAATTCCTCCATAATCATAATCGCAATATTTCTGATGAACCACACAGCTACCCTGACCATCGGGAATGTCCTACCCATCGGTCAGATGCCCGAGGGAACCATTGTCTGTTCTGTGGAAGAGAAGACCGGAGATCGAGGCAAGCTGGCAAAGTGCTCTGGCAACTACGCTACAGTGATCTCGCATAACAGGGACACTGGTAAGAGCAGAGTCAAGATGCCCTCTGGTGCAAAGAAAGTGGTTTCATCAGATAACAGAGCCATGGTCGGTGAGTACAAAAAACCAGAATTTTTATTTGATAGTTCTGTATACAAAAAAAAACTGCCATTTAGATTAATTAAAGCACCACTTTGAGTACGGCACCAGTGAAGAGCAAGTTTACAAAACCTTTAGTTGAGAAAGCTACCTTAATATTACTTTTATATTACAGCGGTGTAGAGAGAACTGGGGTAACTTCCATATGGCTTTAAAGGAAAGCTCTTAGTTAGCGAAAGTTATTTCCAAGCTGCTAGAGTTGGGGGGTCAAGGAAGGTCCAAACATGAAAGAAATCATTTTCAATTTTCACCTAGGAATTTGAACTGACATGGTGGCAATGTTCAGTTGATGACGGGACATAAAAATTATACAACAATGAAAAAAGGTCAAAGTTCTGTCATTCTAGGTCATAATTGCCCTAAATGTGAAATAGTTTTAAACAAATTTCCTTTATAGCACCTTGACTTAATTTTAACAGACGTTGGTAACATGGATCAGTTGGAAGTGGGTTCGAATAAAATACACAGGATTAGGAGGTCAGGGAAGAAAGAAAGATCAATGCAAACCCATATCTCTGGTTGAGGCTTGCTCAGATTCTCAGCAACTTTGGTGTAAACAAGTCAATTTGTGCATATTAAATAGTACAGAAAAGTAGGTCATATAATTTACCATTGGTTCCAACAGAATGAAAAGAAAAAAAACTTCCACCCAACAACTTTGAAGCAGGGCCGGTTAAAAACAAAATATGTGTCTCGTCCGCGCAATGGGCCTCCTTTTTCCTGATTCCCGAGTTTATATTTGGATTACAAGAAATCTGAACTATCCTTAAAAATGATTTTGTAAAGGTTGCCACATATTCCAAACTAGTAGTTTAGCGCATGAAAAGAAGAAAAATGGCCGCCCGTTTTTTTTTCTTCAGATCTCAGTACGAGAAACATGTATTTTATTTGGATAATAGAACAACTTTCGTTAATGTGGTTAAGTTAATATTTTCCTACCCTAGCGATAGTCGATTTTATAAAACCTTCATGAAAACAGACTTTTTTGAAAATGGATTTTAAAGCTCGGTCAACAATTTAAGAAATGCTTACCGTTAAATACTGGCGTCAAACAATACATTTCGTATTTATTCCAATAAAGATCCACGAAGGATAAAAATGCTAAGTAGAGCTTACTAAAGAGAAATAGAAACTGCATGTACATGGTCATTTTAAGTATCCAAGTACTATACAAAGAGATCGAGTTCACCGAAACACTATTTTTCCCTACCACCTGAGGAAAACCGTCTTTTATAAATTATACTACCTTACAGTACTTTACATTTGATACAAAAGTTACTTCTACATCTTCCCAAAATGTGTATGTGTCGCAATAGTTTAAGTTTTAACCGAGCAGTACAGTACCATTAATAATTTGCATATTACACCAAAAGTTACACTAGGCTTCCAGATGGCGGGAAAATGTACCATCGTGTTCAATGTATTGAGTCGTTCCCATGGTGCAATGAACTTGGGCAAGTTCGAATGTCGATGACCTACTTAAGTTCCGTGACCAATGTCAATGGGAATTATGTGTGTAAAAACTCGGGTTTTTCCACGTGTTATATATAGAAGTTTTACGTAAGCGGAGCGAATTCTGTTCTGTTCACAATGAAAAGTTTTTAACTATCAAGAAGTCCCCACATGTTTGGAACTTCAGACAATAAGAATGTAACATAGGGGCTACGTAAATACGGGATTATAAACTACATACATAAGAATAGTACAGATTTATTTATATTACTTTCAATACGTACAATATCAATCTTCGTACAAAAGTTCTTAAAAATTAAAAAGTAGCGAAAGATAACTATAAATGACATCGTGGAACCCCCCGCATTAATAAACGAATCCATTTCAATACATCATCAAATCTCAAGTACCGTACTGCACTGTATGTACCAGTACCGTACCCTACGCTATAATAATATACAGTCCCGTGCGAAGATGGATTTAAACTGGATATACTCCCTGCAGTTTTGGCTCAAAATTTATTAAATCATTATAATTATTGTAACAAAATGAGGTGAAATGCATAAGGGTAAGATTTTGTACATGAGAACCTTCACAATCATCGTTTGAAGGAAGAATAAATAACGAAAATTTCAGAATAACTTTGAGGTCCCGTAACATGCTGAGCCTAAGTAACGTTCGATATTTGGTGTAGCCTAGGTCCAAATTACTATGTGAAAAGTTGATTCGTTAATATATAGGTCTAGGCCAAGTACGTAAATTGATCAGATATTCTTCAAACTAAGAACACAGAAACAGAAATAAACGTGTTTTCTTTTCTTTATTTCAAATAGTAACACGTAGATATTTTTATTTTGTCCGGGATTCCCGGGAATGATACCGAAACGAATGTAATAACCGGTTGTTTCCCAATACCGGTAGTAGTTACACATTGCACTGTGATCGGGATTAGTCAATACCGGGATCGGGATACCGGGATTCACTTGACTACCGGGATCCCGCACAACCCTAAGCCCAGACCAGTAATATGGTGAATAACTGCCTGACACAATCTTGAGAAATATATCATTTCCCAAGGATATGGAAGTTTTCCATACTTTGTTGTAAAAGGCAAGTTCAGTATATCAAACTGGTAATTTCTGTCACAGGTACAACACAGACCACACAAAATGGTTATTGATCATGGTGTGTCACCCATGGACATTACTGCTTGTTTCTTTGCAAAAGGCAATGCAGTTACATCATAGGTGATGGTTCTAGTAATTAATGGCAATACTTCTTTTCTTTTAATTCAAGGCAAACTGTCATACTGCCTCCATTTCCAACTTACATATGGCACAGTTTTAGGTGCCTCTTGAAGATACAATTTTCTGGTAATAATTAAAATCTCTTTTTATTTCCTTCCAGGTATTGTTGCCGGTGGAGGAAGGATTGATAAACCTCTCCTGAAAGCTGGACGTGCCTATTACAAGTACAAGGTCAAACGCAACAGCTGGCCAAGGGTACGTGGTGTGGCTATGAACCCTGTTGACCATCCCCATGGTGGTGGTAACCATCAACATATTGGGTCTCCATCGACTGTACGCAGAGATGCATCAGCTGGTCGCAAGGTAAGTGAATTTAATTTACATATGGCAACCTTTAAGTTTCCAGGCCCATTTTTGGGCTGGGTGGGGCTATATATCATATTTCCACCTTAAATGCATAATGGGACCCAATTTTTTTGGGCCAGAATTTGTCGGACCATTTGGGTTCACATTTTCTTTACATTGCAATAACTCCACACTTTAAGTCCGATTGTTATACAGTTGATGGATAAGAGCTGGTACAAGTAGGCCAAATATTTTGGGACCATCTGGGCCCCAAAATATTTTTTGGGTTATTTCCAACTCAAATGCATTTTGGGACACACTTTTTGGGTCTGAATTTGTGGGGCCCAATATTTTTGGGAATATTAGGGTGCAAATTTTATTGGGCCCAATTTTGGGGGGGGGGCCAAAACTTACAAAAAATTGCAGTAACTCCACAATCTCAATTCAGATTGTATCCAACTTGGAATACAGTTGTTGTGTAGTAGCTGGTACATGTGTTCATAAATATTATGATATAGGGTGATGACATAAAACACTTTTATATTCAACTAAGCAAGGAACCGTAGTTCCCGTTGGAATCCTTTGAAGTGGGTCACTAGCATGGTTTGAAATGCAGCTGGAAGTGGTAGGTGTTTGTTTTGTCATTGGATAGAAATCAAGCTGGACTTAATTGGCAGCAGATTTGTTTCAGGCTCAATGACATATGCTTAGCTCTAACCCGGGCAGGGTACTACCTACTTCATGCATTTGGATGTGTGCATGGTGTGATTGTGGTTAATCCAATAGTTCTGTTTGGAAGTAATGAAAGCAATTGAAACTTCAATTCATTGCCTGTTGGTCCCCCTTTATGCTCCCCTGTTTTTTTCTGACCTTGGCTGGAATAGGAAAGGAGTAATTTATCTTTTGCTCACTTCTTAGGTCGGTCTGATCGCTGCCAGGAGAACTGGGCGACTGAGGGGAACCAAGAAGATCAAGGACAAGGAATGAAAATAGATGAGAGGACATCAACCAGACCTGTTGTAATACCTCAGATGGTAACATCCTTGCTAACGATAATTAACAAAAGATATCTGTGGTGTTTGTTCATACACAAAAAGGACAAGTAAATAAAAAATTGAAAAATGACAGTTTGACTTTTTCTGGCTGTTTATTTTTGTTTGCTGTAATTAAGATATAATTTATGCAGTTTGCAGCAAACAGGAGGGAGTTTGGCCATGCATCTACAAAGGCCATAGTTAGTACATTTAATGATGATTTCTATAACTAATTAATTTTACATAATTTCGATAATCTAGATGTCTTGTTAAAGCAGCACTCACGGTTTGATTCTAACTTAGTTTTGCTGTATTATTCACATGCAAACAGCGATATTTCCTGTTTGACTTCAAAATGAGAAAAAGACATTTTCTTTTTTTGTGGCCTGTCTCAATCAAACAGTATAAAAAATGGTACTGTAATCATGTCTCTCTCACCTGAAATACAATTTCTCACCAATTTTATTTTCTATGAAATGTTGCTGTTTGCCTTATTTTAAATTAATTCTGAGCCCTGACTGCTGCTTTAACAGAACACCCAAGTCGTAGCAATACATACAGAAGTTGTATCTTGGAGTTCAAATTAAATATTCCGCTACATATTTGTGAAGAACACAAAAATTAGAACAATTATGATTGAAATATTTTCAATTTATAATCTATATTCTACATTCGTTAATTTAGATGAAGCAGCACTTCTGTTGGTTGCAAAATTACACCTTTATACAAGTGTGGATGCTGAAACCAATAAGAAAAAAAATTAAATTCTAGATTTCTCATTTCAACTAGTCAGAGAATATAATCCATCAGAATTCATTAAAACTATTTACATTTCAAATATCGGGGTTCGAAACCCTTTATTCAAACATATAATACACAATCTTACCCACAAAAAGTAATGAAGATCCAGTTTTGGTTTATCTATCAGTATTATGGTATAAATATAAAAGCCGCCCTGTCTTTGAAGAAAAAGAAAGAAAGATGACATTTTCATGAGTATAGCATGGTGCAAAATTTCTTTTACAAATACTGCAAGAGGTTTAACGTGGATGAATTTCTACTTGGCCACAAAATTCATGTTTAATTTTTTTATTTTAAAAGTTTTTTAATTTTAATAACTCTCTGTTCCAATTGTTTTAACCGATTCCCCACTCTGTAGTGAATGTACGTACCATCTCATATGACCACAACACTTCAAAACAACTAAATTTATTTCAAATATAAGTTCTTTGTGCTCCAACTACCTTAAAAACTTGTCATAAAACTCATAAATATTATTTTCAATACCACTTCCATTTCAACTGTAAAACCAATCCCACTCAGTTTTGATTTTAATTTAATAACTACATAGAACTATCAGAATAATTTACTTCCTATGATAATTTATTTCTTGGATCCCAGCAAACTCCAGGTTGACACCTACCATAAATAAAACTTGCGATAGAACACACTGTGTTGATCATATTTCTCTTCGGGTTGAAATTTACCATAAATTCAATTTTATCCATAAAATATAAAATCCATAAATTCTATTTACTAGAATAATATATAATTAATATGTTCTGTAACAAATTTTTAAAACTTCATTGATTCAGTTTTGCTTCAAATTCACCGACAAAATTGTACCAACTCAACCACTGTCAACTATTCTAGACTAGTTATACAATGTTACACACCTGAACCAAATGAATTTATTCACTTTGTAACTTTGCTAGTTATATTCCACCTCTTCAAATTCACCTTCGTACAAATTTCGTTCTTAGTTGTAGTACAAAGACGTAGTATCGTATATACGGTATACTTTAAATAAATATGTACGATCAATTCAATCTAATTCAAATCAATTCAAATCTACGATCAAATCTAAAAATTCAACCTCAATATATAACCTTTATTCCACTGACAACTTTGCTGCAGTTCCAATTTTCGTAGTCTGACGCGAAATGACTTCACATTATTATCAACTTACAATTTGTAGCCATTAACACAATTCTTCTTTACAACAAATCAAGATGTTTTGCTTTTATTGGTCTTTGGTAAATTGTGACAAATTCGTCCCTGCTGTCACAAAGAGGTAACCGAAGGCAATTGTTAAGCTTTTTTCTTTCTTTTTTTTTTGGTGCCACCTTGTTTATAGGTGATGAAGTGAAGATCGTAGGACGAAAAACATACATTAGGCATATGATGTTATAGGTTTATATTCCTCTAACATACATGAAATTTTGTAAACACTTGCAATTTACATCAGTAAAGGTAGTAATATGCTATATCCATTACATGCTCCGTACACTTTAAAAGACCAATCCCCTTTAAGGTAACAAATACATGCCAAAGAGTGTTAGCCAGCCCTTTTATACAATTCAGGTCTTTTTAAACCAATATAGAAAAAAAAATTCGACAAGAAATATAGCAACATATTTCTCTGATCATAATTGAACAGCTGCATCAACTTCGTAACCAGTTTGTAGGTGGATTTGCCTCGTAACACACCCCGATATTCTAAGAACAGAAAATACCTGAAATAATATCAGATGTTCCATTGTCTATTGAGAACCTCTGACCTAAACCTGTAGCGGTCCTGACGCATGAATTATGGAAATAAATACTTTTAAGACTTTCCGAAAAAGGTGTGACGCTAAGCCGATGTGACATTTGGCGACTTTTGTATTATTCTTCACTTCCATTCTTGGAGGTTCCCTAAAGAAACCTCCATCATATACAAGCTGATTTCATTTTGCTTTTATCAACCAAAATACCTTATCTCGAGTTTTTGTGATAGCAAGTATTACAATATATACCTACATACAAGTTATTCCTTATTATGCATGTTATGTACAATCATGGTTGGCATAATATTTAACAGAAGCGTAATAGCCAGTGACATAATTTTCAAAACAGGTAAAGCCAATTGCTGCAAGGACAGCCACTAAATTGAACAAAAGCTCAGTTGAAAGTTAAGGAACAATTTTTTATTTTTAAATTTTCAACTTAATATTCTGTTGTAAAATAAGCACTACAGACGACAAGCGTTATATTAACTCGAAGTTCTGATCGGTGGATCAATTTCGCGTGTCAGCTGATAAAGTCAAAGGTTAACCGGAACTTATATTTGATGTTGATTTACTGCTCGTGGCCCATGACTGTCGAAATAACCGAATGAGACTCAAGCGGTCGTTTTGCTGGTGCGGCCTGCGGAAGTCTTGGACATGAAACCCAGTTTGTATACCTTTTTCTGCAGACTTTTTCGAACCTGAGGTGAAAATGTAAAAAGGCTAATAAATATCTTGCACGTCCCTTTCATCTATTTGAGAAACAAAATATGACATTAAAATCTTTACAAATTAATCAAACAAGTACAACTAGTGACAAACCTACGACAGCACGAAACGCTTACCAAACAGATAAGTATGTTTCCCAAACGAATGTTAATTTCCAAACCCCACCCCATCCCCTTTCCAAAAATTGAAGAAGAAACATAAAAACTCTATTGAAAAAGCCATAATGGGTTTTCATTGTTTCTACATATACAGAGATGATTGAATGTGATAATCTGCACAAAAGAACAGGTTGGTAGTGTAGATTTTATACCACCTGCTTTCATAGGACCCTTGTACTGCAGGACAAGTTCAGACACAACCATAGGCTATACCTTTTTAAATTACCATTACCCCCCCCCCCCACTTGTTAAATTACCATTACCCCCCCCCCCCACTTGGTGCCCCCTTTTTTCATGAAGAAAAAAAACAAATTTGGCAACGACTAAAATTTTAACGAAGTATGAATATTTTTTGTTCTTGGAGAGGGTCCTCCTCTGAAACGCAAATTGTTTACTTTTCATATATGGATAATGAGGCTGATCCTCGATCTACTTCTAATTATCCAGAGGACCACAATACCATATCGACTCATTTTAATTATTGCAGTTTAGGTAATGATGTGGGTATGCGATTAGTATGTTAGAATAAGGTTAGGACAACTCATGAGTCGACTTTCAACTTATCATATTCGACATTCGATCCAAAGAAAATACTACACTTAGGCTACTCTTAACTAAAAAAGAAAAGTAAGAATGAGTTTTATGCGAACAGATTCTCAATTCATCCGACTGTTTTTGTTGGCACTTTATGGAAGAGCTAGAGCCGAATCAAGATTCTTTATTTAAGGGGGTGTGGCCAGGTGGTAGGAGCCGGGGGCACCGGGGGCACGTGCCCACCCCCCCCCCCCCACCTTTTCACAAAATAGCAAATGTGCCTTACTGGCAAATAAAATGTGCCCCTTTAATGAAGAACTGTCTTTTGGATATCTTAAGCCTTTGTAATATTTTATTTTAATTATTTATTTTTAGTCTGTATACATGCTTTTTGTTAAAATGGCATCCCATATCTTTATGTAGCACGGTTAACAGTAAACAATCTCAATAAATAGTATTGATAGCATACTAACACATCATATATATATTTAAGTGATATGGCCGGTGTGTATCGGTTTATAGCATAACGAGTGGTGGTTGTGGAATGAGAAAGTGCCCCTCTGATGTTGTGGGGGGGGGG
>JAIPMN010040610.1:0-10080 GCA_020650975.1 Apostichopus californicus
TAAGTCTCACCAAATTCATTTCGAAGTTTTTTCTCGATCTCAGCCATGATGGTCTCTAGGGCTTCCTTAAACTTATCGTCCTTTCTCGGTGGTACAATGTGTGGATCAACTGAAAAACAAAGCGATCTATTGTGTAATAATAATAATAATAATCATGATAATAATAAGGATAAGGTTATTGAACCCTGACCAGATCCACCCACATTTGTCTGCTAAATCCATGATACAGATTAACACTATACATACTGTGTGCAAATGGCCTTGTGGCGGTGCACAGGGAAGGGGGGCGGGGAAGGGGTTTCCACGGTCCCTCATTTATCTCTACTTATATAGACCTAATACAGAATTGAAATTTCCCTCAGAATGCCTGCACCGTTTGGCTTCTAAATTTTCATATTTTTCACCCCATAAACCAAGATTTTGGTTTCAATGACCCCAGTGCAGTCCCCTTCTTTTATAAATCTTTCATTGCCTCTGGCCCTTCCAAAAAAAAACAGATAACCCCCTACCTTTAATCAGTCTGTGGACATTTTGAATTTGTCACCCACACCCATGCACGTCTAATATCCTGTGCACACCACCGTCCTGTGCAATGCTTCATTATTGACAAGAGGAATGTAACCCACCTTACTGTGACCCGGCCGGTAATCGAACCCGAAACCTCCGATTGCTAAGCCTCATTGCGAGTTCAAATGCCACCGCCTTTATCCACTCGCCCACAGCAACGCTACCACTACACACCACTACTACAACCACTAAAGAAAAGCATCTTAATTTGCTATAAAGTCCTTTTGGTATTAACTGAGAGATAGAGCCATTGTTGTTTTAATATGATATTATATCTTATGAATAATGTAGAAAGATAGATAACCTAATTAGTCATAGAATCATACACCCATTCTATGGTGGTACTGTTTCTCAAACTAATTGGTGGGAGTTAATGGGTGGCAGGGAAAGGTGTGAAAGTCGTGGCAGGGGTCGGGAGGTCTAGAGTGGGGTCAGGGACATGGTCATGCATGGTTTTTCTTTTTTTCTCTTCTTATTTGTTTGTTTCTTGTTTAGAGACATTTTTATGTATATTTTCAAAGGGTTAAGTATAGGGAGTGCTCTACTCATTAAGCCATAAATGTTTTTTTAGAGCACTTCTTCTTACAACTCTTTGTATTTTTGTTACTTTTGCATGTGCATGCTTATCATTATCACCAACATGTGTTTGATAAAACAAATAAATACATGAAATTTGAGATGGACAGATATAAACTCACTCTCTAATGGAATATTGAGATACTTCTGTAGGTCTTCCTTGTCACCAACCGTCTGCACTTCCTCTGTGTCTAAATTTGCACATATCTCCAGAATATGTTCAAAGGCCTTCACAGTAGATTTACCCTTGCCAGTACCGATTGAAGCTGTCATACCAATTATCTGTATATAATAATAATGAAACATCTTCACTATATTGAAGTCTCTGTAAATGTCGGTATATAGACTTCACAGCAGCATTGTAGCGTTAAAGGTACATGTACCGCCCGTGATCCTTCCATTTCCTACTGAATATGACAGTGTTGTAAACTTAGTTGCTGCAAAAATGTGTCATATTTCTGAATTCTACCCACCTTGCCTGCTACCAATAACAATTTTGACACACGTTCCCCCTTTTTTCTGGGGAGATTGACAGTAGTAAAGTAAGTAAATACTATACCAGGTAAAGCCCAAAAATTACACAACTTTTCAAAATAATATCCTTAGACTTTGATCATGATGATTTTGTCACAAAGGGAAAGTATGCCCAGATAACATCAAACTGATGAAGTCTGCCCCAAAAAAATCCCAGGCACATTTCTCGAAGTGGTTTGAACAACTCAAATATGAAACTCAAATATGAAAACTTAAATAGGAAATATTGAACTGCTATTATAAAAGTAATACTAAAACAACCAAATGATAAAATATGATCATGATAATTATTGAATATGTGCGGCTATAATCAACGCAAATTTTGAAACTTTGCTGCTCCGTCACCCAATTTACACCGTTTTTGAATTGATGGAAGTATATATACTAAAAACACACAAACTGTGTGGTAGGCTGTCAAATGAGGTGCATGCCTCTTCTGTGATTTGGTTTATAAATGATGATCTCTGAACCACATTTGCCATGCACAGGCAATACCAGATTTGTATTTATTAAAGGTTTGCCTCACTTAAAGGATATTTATGATATGTTTTGTGTAAATGTATAGTTATCAGAGAGGCATTTCGTTTTTAAGTCATTAAATTACCTGTGGTACAGAACTGTCGATGATTTCTTGTGGTGCAGACTTGTCCACTAGTTTTCGCTTTACTTCATGGTATTCGTGCATAATCTGGTTGAATGGATGCCCTTTCTGTATTAGAATAAAGGAAATTAGACCAAACATGTTCCATTTGTGTTTTTTGAGACGTTTCAAGAGAGGATTGATACAAGTGGGGAAAGCATTACGCACTAGTGCCACTGAAAGCAATTAAAAACCGTTAAAGGGGTATTCTGGTGACAAACAATGTGAAACTTATATCAAAGAGAGAAATATTCCACACACTGCTATAGGGTCAAACCTCCATCTCAATGTCTTCCCCCGTAAAGTTGAGATTCGGTAGATTGAATGTAACCAATTATGACTGGCTAAACCTTCAACTATTTCAGGAAGTTGAGTCACAGGTGGGGAGTCTGTGATATGTCATCTGGACAAATGCTCTTTTTTCAAAAGCTTTACAAATGTCAGTCAGGGTCAATCATAGGGGGCAGAGGGGTTAGTAGCATGTACCTCCAATGGGTTAATACTGGGGACAAAAATTAATTATGTTGACCATACAGAAACAATTGCTAGTGCATGTATAAACAAATCAAAAGATACAAGCAATAGTCTGTTTCAAATTTTCGAACGTGTTATTATTGTTATTGTTATGTATGTTAATTGGAGTAATGAAGATTTCTTAATGGGGCCTCGGGGGCAAGAAGGAGGAGGTACATCGTACAGCTTATTTCTGTATCTATGCTTCTGATCAGGACTGGAGGTCTTGTATTGGAAAGTTTGCCCCCCTCCAATCCTGGAAATAGGTCGACACCCCTGACCTCATATTTATATATCCTTACATGGGCCTAGAATAATTTTCGCACAATTTTTAGCCACAAAAACAGGCCAGTGCATAAAAAAATCTACGTAATGGCTAAGCCAAAAGCAAATTCCCGCTTGCATTTTCCTTGAATTACTACCAAAGCATGATTAATTTTTGCACTGGCAGCAAAACGTTTGTGAATTTTCTTTCTCTTGCCAAATAGCCATAATCCACTGGAAAAATTAAGCCGGGTACTGAAATAGCCTGAATTTTGAGGCCTGCTATGAAGCGATAATTTTCGAAAGGCTTTTCGAGCTGACTTCACACATGTGAAAACGTGAAAAGGTCTTTTAATTAATCAAAAACTTACATGACAATTGTGACACTCATCAAAGATCAGCAACGAGATATTGCCAATGTCGACTTTATCCTCTCCCTCCGTGAGGCCATTTTGTAAGACTTGGGCGGTTAGAACCACCACATCTGCCATTCTAAGAATCTCTGCAAATGGACAGTTGAGATTTTCGCCTACCGCTGATAGGATCCTCCGGTCCAGAGAACCGATTAATTCCTCCAGCTTCTTGTGCTGCTGGTCAGCAAGTACTTTCTATGAAATGAAAAAAGGAAGAAAAAATATGATCTTTCTACTATGATTTAGTACTGACTGGCACTGACCACTTTTGTAACTAATTTTATCCAGAATCGCATCGCAAACATTGCTATGCCAAAATGCTAAAAAAAAAAATTGCTACACAAGTGCAGAGACGTACAGCGGTTTTTCTTAAAGAGGAACCATCCGATTTTATAAGAGAAATTTCCGAGCCTTCAATACTGCCACGCAAAAGGTTAAACACTATATTAATCCCTGTAAACAAATAACAAATGTGGGTTGCACGTGGAGTTGTATTAAACTTCTCACTATCAAAGATGGATTACCACGTTTCGTTGAGAGCAGCACATTACAGCTCAAAACCAAATTTCGCATCAAGTTTTAAAGTATTAGTTTTTTTTTTTAAATTAATTGAGTTATTGTAACTATAATATCTTGCTCCTTCAAATTACTTTGTTTTTGTAGATATTAAACACATCTTTTGACAAATTGTGTAATTAGGAGATCTCCTTAATTCCTACATTCTTATGTAAAGAAGAAAGTTGAAGTTTCAAAAAATGTTTCCATTTTGTATACAAAAATATTATGCAAAATGATATTCATTTGCGTATTGACCGTTTTGACCAAAAGACAGAATATATGGGGTGTAGGTTTACTCAAAACAACAGCGGAATAATTAACCAGCTTTAATGCCAACAGCATGCAGGCCCACGTCATATACCTAAATTAATGCTGAAACACCACTTATTTAAAGCAAGAGAAAAACTTCAGAGGAGTAATTTAACTATATCAGGCCCCCGCCCACCCACCTCCCAGCCCCACCTTCCCCCCCCCCTCCAGAAAACCCCCAACCATGCACACAATCAGTTTCTTCTTTTATTACAAAGAAGGAGAATTTATGACTCAATTCCAAGTTAAGGTAGTTTGCTGGGAGTCCTTATACCATACAGTAGCTTAAAGTAACATTATTGTGGTAAAAGCACATTTCCTAATCGCTTCCGAAACATTTCTCTGGAAAAGCTATAGTATCCGCATCATGTCAAAGGCAGTACTAAGAAGATCTCATTGGGGTGCACCTATGTCATTTTACCATTCACTAAAACATGAATATTTTGCTGAGAGCAAAAAGGCATAAAGGTGAAAAACTGAACTGTTAATAAAGAGATGGAATCTAGCTTACCTTTGAGAAGGCAGAGAATATTACTTACAATATCATAAAAAAATGTCCGGCTAAATATTCTGTTCGAATGATGCCACAAGATAAATTTTAAATACTTCAGTCGGCAAAGTGAAAGCACCGTCTTGCCTTGATTTACATCTAGGTTTTTTTTCTTTCTGCTATTTTATTTACTTAAGTCCCTAAGATAAAGGCATTAATCAGGGCTAGCTTGAACTGTCAAATTTCTTTTCATTTAAATTTAGTAACAGCTAGTCAAGATCATATTCCAATTTGATTTTTTCACTGTGTTGCATATACTACAATGGTAAGTTTGCATGCATATGGACAAACAAACCTGAGGACTGATTCAATTTTTATGATTTTCTACATCGCTCGATCACCAACCTTCACTTGGTGGGGGAAAAATATCTAGGAGTCAGTGTGTCTTGAATGTGATCAATTGGAATAACTTTTTGAGCAACCCCATGCACATTGTTTTCTTGTTCCATGGCGACCAATAACTTGAATTTCCTAACGAGACAACATTTCCTATTCTCACCGATAGCTAGTCGCAAAGAGAGGAGCTGGTTAAAATTGTCAAAATTAATTCAGGTGTCACATGATCTTTCATCTTTTGATTGATTTCCTGCATGTTCACCCAGTCACCAAGGTTACGGCTTTACATGACATTCTGTCAACACAGGCTCTGTGGGTGGGTGTCTATAGTTACCTTACCGTGTGAAGTACTGGTATCCGTCGATCGTCAAGGTAACCGCTAATGGTGGACCTTTGTTAACCAATAAGATGCTTAAATCTTCCTATAAGACTTAATACGGGTGCTTAATTTATTATCTCCATAGCTGCTTAAAAATTTAACTTCTTGATTGTCTTAAGGGTTCTTTCAATGGGGACGTAATGTAAGGTATTCGTAATGAAGCCTTCAATTTTTAGCTTTTATAATTAAACACCCACCGTATGCACAACAAAAAGCACTTTTGGTTTTCTTCCACTGTCCATCTGTTTCAGTCGATTGAAATGCTTGTGGATTATGTATGCTGCTACGTGAGTTTTACCAGTGCCGGTGGGTGAGATAATGATAGTGTTATGGCCTTCCAAAGCCGATCCAGCTAGTTCGACCTGATAATGACGCAGAGTTTTGAAAAACGCCGGAACTTCTGTGTCATCATCTGACAGATGAAGAAGAAAAAATATGCAAAACATGTACAGTATATGTACACTCACATTCATTATAAATAGTTCTTGTTTAAGAATGTTTCTCATGCCAAACCAACGAAGTTATGTCCTCGACCTAGCCTATGATATGTAAGAAGTGTCAATGAAATCTAAAAGATTAACATGTACCGTAACGCTGTTTATATTTGAGGCAAGAAATTTTGTATTTTTCAAAACATTATCTTCTCAATCTAACACGCAACGGCAAGCATAATGATCAAGTTGTATTTACCTGAAATTATACCGACTAATTTATGGAAGAATCAGCAGATTGTCCAAATATTGTATTAAAAATCTGGTCACTAAGTATACCAAGGAAATTACACATTTATATGAATATTTCTTCCTTCACTCAGCTCTCAGTATATGCCCCCTTTAAACTAGTAATTCTATCTCATCAAAACTTTGTAATTAATTACCATCTCCAGGTGTGGTAATTCCTTTTTCTGGTTCCCTGCTTTCATAATCGTTTCCACGAGCCATTTGAGTTTCAATATTCTCTGCAGAAAGCAAGCAAAACAATGCATGACAAAGGAACGTTGAAATGTAAGAGACTTGGTATAAAATTAACATTGAAATTTTTAGTAAACTATTCCAAACATTGAAATTCAGAAAATCCCATTTAAACTAGGGCTTGGATTCCTGGAGGGTCTGTCGGATATACACACACCCTCCTCCTCCCCCTCCACCTCCCATTCTCAACCCCAAAGTTAAGAGGTTTTTTTATAACAACCTTGCATGCAGATCTAATTATAGACCTCATTTAAAGAATAAATACTGAAAAGACACAGAATATATTTCACATCTAAAATGTTACTCTCTTGTGGGGGAGGATTCTGATACCTCTTACATGGGATTTGTATGTATGTATGCATGTATGCATGTTTGTATGTATGTATGTATTTCAGATCATCCTGCAAGCAGGAACTTGCGAAGAAGCCTCATTGGCTTATCAAAGCCGCAAGCTGACCAAAGTCAGTCTCTTACATTCATATATTTAATGTCCATGATTATAAATTGTCAACAACTCTGTAACTGGACGACAAACATTAATCTTGGAGTGACTCAAACTGGGGACTTTATGATTGGAAGACACCCGCGGGATTTGGCTTCCATGATCCCAGGGTCATTTCCCTTCCTTCTAAAATCCTTGATCCTCCCCTGTTAACTGATATATCTCATAGACAGTTGTGATATAAGTGTTTCAATCCACATGTCACTAATAATCAGTTCACTTTCTAGTACAAACAACAAATATATCTATTTCTTGTAATCTTGAACTTTCACCAAAACACCACAACATGCAAATTTTTAAGCAAATATATATGCTTTTTACTTTTTCAGTACCAGAAACCTAGTACGTAAGCTGGCCGGCTTAAAAGATGGTGTATTAATTTTCTGTGATTGAGGATTACAGCAAACCAGAAATTACATAATTATATGTTTTTTCAAAGTGACATTGTAGGCACAAATGCACCATTGTATATATATATATATATATATATATTATAGCGAAAATCCATGTTTACTCCCAAAGTAAATATTATTGGAGAAAACCAGAGAAATAAGATGTGACTCATAATTGACAAATAAGGAGTAAAGTTTTAGAAAATATATTGGAATTTTGGTCCCCCTGGGACCTTCGTCAGCAATACTTGGCAGTCGAATGAAAAGTACAAAATGTAACTATAGTTACATTTGAACTCATTCAAGCAGTTCATAGCTAGAGACCAGGGAAGGCAACATCATATTTATCAGGAGAACACTTGTATTTCTTCAGCCTTCTTTGAAGGTGTATTAAGAAGTAAACAGGAGTCTACGTCATAGGTTCCACTTGGAAAATTCAGATTTTTCATCGCTTCCAGTCCTTTGGATTTTCTTCGTATCCATACAACATTGGTGCCCCAGATTTTGCTTGCCCACCGATGGTGGATATGTCGTGCCCGATGTTAAAATCGCATCAACACCCGCCGTACGATTTGACACAAATGATACAAATTATTGGATGGATATATTTGCCAAATGTGAAATTTTGGTAAACCACGCTACTACCATACATGTTCATTTACATTTTATTTAGGATAAACTTGGTGTTAACATATTAAAGTCAGCCAGGTTCTGGAAGCCTAGCGTGTTGTTGACAATTTTTCATAAACAGCCTTTGGCAAATCTGTAGATAGTAACCTGCTAATGAGCCCCAGGAGACAGTCAGTGTTACACCGTAATCTATCAAGGTACAAACCTTACCAACCTTTTTTTAGAGTTTTAAGTTTTAGAGACTCGAAAAGGAATCGTCATCATTTCGTGCACATGTATGATCATCATATTTAGTTGTACTAATTATGCAAATTAGAGAGAAGTTATAAAACCAGACGTAATCGTTGACCTCGTTCACGTAACACATTGAATATTTCACAAACCACATTTTATACCCTATTTTCAATGGTTTCATTTCCTTTGAATAACTCATCTGGTATTTGAGAAAAGTGCTACGTTAAAAATTCCTTATATTTGTAAAGAAATGCTTTTATGTGCATAGCAGATTTAGTACCTAAACCTTATTGGTATTTCCAGTATATTATTATATATAACAAATATTAGAAACTTGCAAACTTGCTGTAGATATAAATGTCCTCGCTATTTTTTTTTTGGGGTGGTATCATACAGGATAAGCTTTATTGTTAGTAGTGACAAGGGTTTGTGTGTCTGGTGGGTGTCCTTCTGGAAACTGATGGATGTTTTCTAAATAACTGCTGTATTATCAGAACTATCAATAAATGAAGAACATTAAGTTAACCTAAATTGTGAAGTGTGATACTGTCAAAATGTGAAATGTTTGCATGGAATTGCTATGACTCTCGGCTTTCTCTGGGTAACTTATAAGCAATCTATTTCAGCCACTGTTACCCCTTTCATACTATGCAAAGTATTGAGATTGTGCAGCAAGGCTGCTATCTTGTTAATATTAACATTAACACACTGTTGTGAAACTTTTTTTTTTGTTTTTTTTTCATCTCTTTTATTGACTCATTTGACATTTATACAAATAAACATGATAATTTTGTGAGTTCTTTAATATTACAATACAACTCAATCATTGCATAACAATTAAATATTTTCTTATCTTTAGTTTTAATAGTACATAACAATATCAATACATACAGTGCAGCCGCAGAGACAAAACGTACAATAATAATATTCAACTATAACGATCGCAACTTGCACAACAATGAGAAGCAAAACATTACGAAGAAGAAATACTAAACAGGAAACCAAACAAGCAATGAGACCCTATAGAAAGAGCGCTAACTGCAAAGGAAATCCTTCTTACTAAATGCAGTTTTAAATTCTTGAAGGGAGATCGAAGGATTAGGCTTATTCTTACATAGATAATATTCAATTTGTAAGTTAAACTTAAATTTAGTTACGAAATCTATACCCTTGGGAATACTACCCAGAGTTTTCTGTTGAAATATGAAATATTTCGCATGAGAAATTAGAAAGTTGTAGGGATGTTTGAGAGTCAGTTTATAACCAAACAAAAAGTCTTGTTTTGAAAAACAAAACTGTCTACCAAGTAGTGCCTGTTGTGCAAACTGAAAGCACTAAACCAATCGATGTTCAAGTCGACATGTGTTCTCTCCAAGAAAATGTTTTAACATTTACCCTTTAACCCTTTAACTAAGTTATGACAAAGCAATCCAGTTGGAGATACAGTATGACTGAAAAAATCTTTAATTAATTCTGACTTCCAGTTATATTGAAATTTGAAAATCAACAATGTTTGAAATGTATGTTTGTTTAACGAAATAGCAAAGCGTTCTCCTATGATCAGTACAGCATACTGTGCTTGTGAAGATTTAGCAATTTAATTTTTCTTTCAAAATGGTGGTATAAATAGCAACTGATTTTGTGTTTTGCTTAGTATCAGATGGGATTTGAGGTATTTATAGGGTTGCTAAGGTCAAGAGTAAAAGGTCGCC
>JAIPMN010040612.1:0-13578 GCA_020650975.1 Apostichopus californicus
CTAGCATATTAAGATTATAGTGAGGGTTTTGACCTAGGCTGGTTTTTGGAACACTTCAATTAGGCCTACAAGTAACAATGTTATGAATGCCATAAAATGTATCAAGGCCTATTTTAAATTAGAACCTACTTGAGACTTTTAGGCCATGGAAATGAAAGATATTCTTTCCACTGCTGCAAGCTCCATGGCTTCCACCAAAATGTTCATAATTTACAATGATTTACATGAGAAAGTCACTCCATCATCATACAACTGCAAGTTACAAATCATCAAACAGCAGTAGAAGAGTATATTACGTGTTTATCAAAGTTAATATCCACATGTAGTAATTACTTAGCGTCCAAAACTGATCAGTGAGTGGGTGTGACAGTTGATACGGCTTTGTCCAAGTGCCTTTTCCAGACTGCCCACAGCTTTATCAGTACTACTACTAGCACTGGCAGTAACTTAACTGTTAGTTTGCAATGAAATCATGGAAGCTAACTAGGTTACTGTATAAAATACCTGATAGTAAAAACGACGAAAAAAAGAAGAAGGTCTTAGACCTAGGTGGGGGCCACTTTTAAAACAAGCATTGCTATCTAGCCTACTGTATGCCTAGCACAAGACAGACTAGGCCTAGCCTTCCTGATATCAACATTATTACAGTATTAGCAAACTGATCAGTGAAGTATATCTTGTCAAAACCACACACAATCTTGAAAACCCTAATCAAGTCATCACATAACCCCCTAAGAAGATGTTTTAAATGACTATCCTACTGCCAACTATAATTACCTTAAGCTTTTGAAGATTACTGGTTGCAATCTCTTGGAATTTTTCAATTGCAAATATTTAGTTTGTTGGCCTAATGGTCAATTCCCCACCCTCCTCCCCTGCCAGGCTCGGGTGTCCCATGTTTAGCTAAGAAGTAAGGCTTAATATTAGGCCTCAGTTAGGCTTAACGTTAGACCTAACAGCTAAGGTCTAGCCTAGATTCAAGTGAGGCCTTTGAAGCATTTGCAAGTGGTAACTTACTTACTAAATTACTATGCATAACGTTAGCTAGGCCTGGCCTAACTTAGGTCTGTAGTATAACTTGTTAAGTTAGGCTAAGTCCTCGAACTGAACCTTTCCATATTTCTAACGGTACGTGATGGTTCTCCTTTGGTCAATCTCATGGATGTTCCCTTCTCCGCGTTTTCGTCGACTATGAGAGATTTCTTCAACTCGTTTATTTGTTTCCACATTTCGCTTTTACTTTCCTGTTTACCGAATTTAACCTACTAGTTCGGCAGTCACGATTAATGCCAAACTCAATGCACTGGCAATTAAGGGATTAACGTTCGCGTTAGGTCCAACGTAACGTCATGGCCTGATCTGTAAAATTAGTATGGGACACCTTACCACACACATTTTGCAATAATAATGATAACACCACATTTATATAGTGCTCTAATCAGTCAATACCTGTTCTAAAGCCTTTACAATATGGAAGCGCTTAGTGACTCCGACAGTGTCTGGCTAAAAGTTAAGTTCCGTAGCCAATCAGAGTTTCTCAAACTGGCAGTGTTGTTTCTTAACATAAGCCTACTAAACTGGTGGCGAAGGAAAAGTTTCAGCCCACTTTTCAGTATAGTTTCTATCCTAGGACTATAAAAGACTGGAATACACAATCCTTGGCCGTTAAAGAGAGCCCTAGTCTTGAGGTGTTTAAGACAAGATTGCCCACGCATTATTATTAGCACTGCTGCGCTGCGCACCAACATCCTCGTTGTGATACCCGAGAGGGGTTTTAACGAGTATATAACAGAAGCAGAAGCACTTTAAGGCCCCTAGTGCTGTAACTTGGAGCCAGTGGTATGATATACGCGGCCATTTTGTTTTCATGTAACAAATATTCTAATATATTAGCTAACCAAGTCAAACTTCCTTGTTGTTTGGAGTCGGTCGTGGAAAATCTTCAAACCTGCGACTTGGCAAAATACCTAGCGCCACAGAATGACGGAAACTCTAGTGTAGGTCTACTCTTTTTTCTTAAAGGAGGAGGCGAATTTTATTACCACCCCGAAATCTGCTGAGAAAACGGACAAAAGCACAAGATACACTCTTAAACATTTTTTCGAGTATTTTCCCTTTCTGGCATGGGCGGCGATCATGGGGGACACCAGGGGCGGATGCAGGATTTGTGACAGGGGGAGTTCTGACTGGTCCAGCCGTGCCTGAACGTAAGACTATCTAAGCGGAGCGCCACCATCGGTTGGCGCGGAGCGTACCAGAAAATTTTTGGCTTTACAAACCCCCCTTATGGCCGGAAACGAGCACTTCCCGAGTATTCTAAGTTGCATGTACCTAGCCTGAAAATATGGATCTCATGTCTGCAATTTCTCAATTGATGAGAAAAAAACAATCTATGAAATATGGTAATACATATCAGATGAGTTGAGATGATACAAAAATCATAATGCCTTTAGCCACCAATCCCCCTCCCGTTCCGTCACCTTCTGTACATGACTAGACCCTAGGTCTGAAAATTGAGATTTTTAGGCATTTTTGGCACGTGTAGCACGCGTGCACACTATAGTTCATTTGACGGAAAAGACACACCTGGCTGACTTGTAAGGATAACCGCCCTTCTGACGTCCTACATGTTTAAAATTGGCGTTTAATTTAATTATTTTTTCTCTCTCTTTTTTTTTTTCTTTTTTTTTCTCTTTTTTTTTGGGGCCAAGAGCAGGGGGGTCCGGACCCCCTGGACCCCCCTGGATCCGCGCCTGGACATGTCCCTCCCCCCAATATTTAGCATTTTAGATGATAGTATATGATATCCCCCCCCCCCCAATATTTGGTGGAATAGTTTTTTTGTGGCTATAAATAGAATATAATGCGTGAGATTATATTTATCCAAATCATACTAGGCGGCGGCTAAAACTTCATCCAACACATGCTGCATGAGGTAAACTTGACACTTCGTGGTCGTTTCTGTGATCTGTGACCGTATAAGTTGGAAACAATCTTCATGATAATTGCATGTGATCTGTGGCCTACATTTCATCTGAACTGAAAACTCTACAGAAGGCCCTGTATTGGGTCCTCACACGACCACAAAAACATTTTCGGTAACAACTTTAGTTCACCACCATTCAAACGGTATATTCACATTTCAGCAGATTTGGACAAACGCTCTAGAAATTAGAGTAGTTTTTTTTTAAATTTTCAGAAAACGATCTCTCGTGACCTCAAATGTATAAAATGTTTTCGCATGCATGAAAACTTAACTTACACAAACCACTGATGAAATTTCAGACAAATCGAGTGAAAAAATGACGAAATAGCAGTCATTCAAACACGATGGCAAAAAGTGACAGAATTCCAGCAGTATCGCTATAGCTCTCAGCTGAAAGCTTTGTCGAGCTAAAAAGGAGGAGAGGAATACCCACCCACTACTAGGTCACGCCACCCCTTATAACGCTACGATGGAAACTAAAAATATGTGTGCGTATAACTTCTGCGGAATCCGGTAATTTCATTATTCCTCTTCCAAACATGCATGTTTCTGATTGAACATCTCTAGGAAAAAATACGAAAGTATCTTAAAATATGACTCACCTTTCTGGAACTTCGCTTCCTGGAACGGTAACAGGGCTCCTAAGTTTAATGCAAAGAAATTTCCGCGTAAGTCCTCATTTTGACAGGCACATTAGTTCTTCAAAATCACGAGGTAGCAACAGAAAGCGCTTTATCTTCGAGGAACTTTGGCCATGGACCCTCACCGCATCTCTGGCCATGGACCCCCACCGCATCTCTGGCCAGCCAATAACAATATGCCCATAGCCCAAACACCCTCTTACCCTTCTGATGATGTTACCACTTTAGGCAAGGTCATTTTTAATCCTCTTCCGTCTTTCCTCTCGCTGATGAATTTAGGGGGGGGGGGGGCAATGAAAGAAGCCACCACCTGCCTCATTGTGCTATGATATGGCAAACTAAAGGTATCTATTAGAAGTAATCGGCGAGGTGACGAATCCTACGATAACTTTAAGGAATACATCAATACATTTACACACATCCAGGTGTTATTGCACGGGCAGCCATGAAACGGGTCAGACTCGAGATTTGTTATGATTGAACACTCATTTACAGAGAGTAGGTACATCTTTAAGTGTCATGGCCCTAGGACGGAATACAATATTAATTGATGTCATTCACTGTGTGATCTTGAAACCAGCTCTTGTATTTTACCCCATCACATTGCTATTCAGTGATCCTAGTTTCATTCCATAACATAAAATCAATGTCATGCCATGTGTTTAGTGTTCTGTTCCTGTTCATTTTCAGCTATTGCCAAATAATGCTGGTAGTCCTGCTCACAATTTAACTTTAGGTGAGCCTCTTGTGCTTTGTTTGTTTTGATGATTATTTGTGGTATGTAGACTACATAGACTAGAGAGCCTGAAGGATTTATGATTCTTGCCTTATAATTTGCTCAATATGCCACTAAACTATTTGACTGGTGCAGACCAAGTGAGTTAAATTTGTCCAAGAATTATGTCAGAACCAGAAATTTTCAGATCTTACTTGTAGCACTTTCTCATGGGTATCAATCAATTAATTCACTTGTAAGGAATTTACAATATAGAAGTTTTATGCCAACATGTACCAATAGCCAGAGAAAAGTCTTCCTTTGTGAAATATAGATACATGGATGTATGAGCAAATGGACATTTTCTTTTACCTATGTTGAGCTAGCAAATCAGCTCTGCCACCATACCACACCATTAATTATTGTTATTAATGAATGAGAGTTTTATGACATTGTTTATACACTGTGAAATATTTACTTAATGGCAAAGCCATCAAGTATATACCACAGAGAATAAGGCCAATTTTGAGACCATTTGAGATAAGTTGTTAAACCACCACTTGAGTGTGTGCAAGGCATCCAACACAACTAGATAATCCAGTCTTTGAAGTAGATTTCATTTCTTGGCTGACTGTATGTATAGTTAAAGATTACTTCAGACCTATTGTTTATTCACCAATTAGACTGGACTAGTTGACCAAACTATGTACACCAAAAGAAACTATAGTATCAGAGAACCCACAGGTTAATTGTAGTTTTATTTTTGTCATTATCATATATACAATGATCTCAGACTTTCACCTGTTTACCTCACATGACCTTTGACCTCTTCAGAGAACACTAGGGTGGATGTAGACTTACTATGTAAGAAGTTCATCCAAATTTTTCTTTTGGTGTTATAATGTTTACAAGCATTTTAGACTTTGACAACCATTTAACCTCAAATAACTTCCCCAACAATAAAAGCAGCCAAGAGTTTTCTAATGGGTACCTGCAAACCAAGTATGATATTCACAAGGGCCTGAATTTGTAAAATTAGCTATTTTATGAGGTATTCAGATTTTGCTGCTCAAATGACCTTTGACCTTTTAAAACTGCTCAATGTGTAGTACTCATTAAGAGGCACATAACTATGACATTATTCAATGCTACAGATGTTCAATTAACTTGTTCAAAACGTGCTCTTCATATTTTGATCACTTGATGCACGCTACGCTTGGTGACTTGTCACATGCGATCACCATGGCATAGATTCATTTTGCCTTCACCAAGGAACCAAACACCACTTTCAGTACGGTATTCACATTTTGGTCTTGCATTGTATCTTGTAGCAATTTGGAATACAGATTCTGTCCATCATGTTGCTGGAACATTCAAAAGGAGTCTATGACAACGAAACATTCGATTCAGGCTACAATTTTATTTGAGGTACAAAAGAAATGAGCTTGAATGAAAAATGCATTAATTTTTTCACTGCCAGATTCTTACTTCAAGTTAATTAAGGCAAGAAATTACTGTAAAAAAGAACTTATATTCTATTTTCCTATTTTTCACTATTAGAAATGTGGATCATAATAAGATTTTTTTTTATAATATGGAATAAGGATAGTCTACAACAGTATGAATAGGATGAGATTACAGATGTATATAAATGATGTTGTAAATACAAAGCATAACACCTCTTTAATCTTTATACCCAAAATCAGTGTGATATGTTTACTTTAACACACAGTTTATTAAATTGTAAATTCACCAATAATAATAATTATGACTTGCATACCACATCGAGTGATCTTGACTAATATTCCCATACTATTCACCCTAGAAATATCATCAATAAGCCAGAGCCAGTATACTATTAACCCTTCTCCAAACACCACATGACCAATATGTATACATTGGTCTAAAATGGTGTTAAGAATGATTAAATTATTGACATAGCAGACATAATCTGACCAAAATATCAAACAGTCACTGCATTCTTATGATAGTAATGGGCCTATAAATTAAATTCATCGCATATAATCTAGTTCCCAGACACCTGTAATTACAATAAAGAATTAAGAGTTTCAAAATGATGCAGTTGTGATTGATGAGAAATAGCGAGAAGGGAACTTCAACGTCCTACAAATCTCAAGTAGTAATAATGTTCCAACAAAAACACCTCTTAAATTTCAAGGTATTTGCTCCTTTTCCAGACAATTCTTCAATTTGAACAATCACAATAATAAGGTTCCTAACACCTCTAAACTATCTTATAAGTTGTAAAAGTTTCTTCTATCAATCTAATTTTTTTTTTCTTGAGTTCCAATTAACACTCTCATTTCTGGAGAAAAAATTATTGTCAAATCAATCTTGTTACATCACAAATAACAAATTGGGTGACAACTTGAGAAATAATAATATCCTCTTTTAAACTTTCAGATATGGCATTTGTAAAATAAACTGTTGTAGTGTTCCAATAATACGTGAGCACAAGTGTGAAAATGAGGTGTAATTAACAAACTTAAAGTAATCATAAAAACAAAAAACTTTCTTATTTGGACCCACTTTCCCTAAATCATTATATTCTATCACCAAAAAACTGTAAGACGATTCTCACATTTGAAGCAACAATTCTTGTGTGTACCTATTTTATACTAACAGTCATAATCAGAACTGTCTTACCAGCAAACTGTCAAATATGAATCTCATTAAGAAAAACAATAACCAAACACACTATAAAATTATAATTTTGGCAACTAGTGAAGAAATAGAGAATACTGTACAAAAGAAATGTGAAGAGAGATGAGAGAGGTATGTTTATAGACTGGAAAGAGTCTGTGGTATGCTGAAATTAGCAAATCACAGATAAACCTGATAATAAAAGAAACTAATAAGTAACAAACGTATTCTACATAGACATAGGCCAAAAGATAACATCACATTTTTATGTTAAATTGATGCCAGAGTATCTTAAAATAATGTGGTTGTCCTAAACAAGGAACTTCTCTGCCAATTTATAACATCTCAAATTAAAATTTGCCTCAGTGGTACATTATTGATGGGAAGTGGGAAAGGAGATTTCCCAATAAGATTTGAGAAGGAAATGTAATGTAAAGGACTTTTGTTTACTTCATCAGTAATTTTGGTGCTAATCTAAGTATGTCTGCACTAGAGGGTAGCATGTTGTATTGTTGTGAATGTGGAAATAACTCATCTTTCAAATGGTGTACTTCTTTGATTTAGAGCAGAATTTTGGTGATTATTTCTCATAAGGCTTATCCATGTTGTTAAACATTTCCAACATCAACTTACTGCAAAGTTGCGACACTCCTATTAAATGCACTGAAGAAAGAACTGACTAAGGAACATCTTAAACAACATCTCTGTTGATGTGTAATTAATTCAAGGTAACACAATTCAACTATCACTAAAGTCAACCAATGTTTTTACAATAGTAGAAGTAAGTTGAGTCTCGTCTATCCGACATGCTCAGTGATCAACCTCCGCCACGTATCACGATCTTGCGCAACGTCTATTGCTTCATGTTTTTACAATGACAGCATAAAATTAACAGTTCAGGGATTTGGCCTACAATTTGCAACAAGTTTTAGAGATGGTCACCAAACAAAAGTTTCATTTATGGTACCCTTGATTATTGGTTTTGTTCTTTTGTTTTTGATGGTAATTTTCTAGTTTAACTTATTCTGTTTGAATGTCTGGTAAGAATAACAAACATAAAAGAGAGAATACATAGCAAGACTCCTTGCAAATTTAAGATTAGTAAACTGAATGGTTTCTATTTGAAAATTAATGCTTTCATAAATGTAGATCTAGCATGCTTTATTAAAATCATGATTGTTGGCTGGGACAAATAGAAGGAATGTTCATTCACCAGAGAACAAACATAGTCATATCCAGGTATTTACATCAAAATATTGGAAAAAACCAATCAAGTGCAGGTACTTGATATAGAAAACTAAGAGACATGCCACAATAGGGTAAAATAATAATATTGACATATACAGCAGGGAGATGCGAAACTAATGTCAGTGCAAGGAAGACATTTAGAGGATAGAGTGAGACTATATTAATAACAAACATGTAAAACATGCTTTAACAGTCTGCCTTCACACACTTCCTTTCTTACCATGGCATTCTCTTATTTTACATTAAGTTTAACAAATTACACTCTATAGCTTACATTTGTTAACACCTACGGGTGTATAAGAGACATCGCCATTGACAAAGATTAGTACTAATTCCAATATATATGAATGCTAACAAAGCTAATGCTACTTGTAAAATGTAACCAAAGCCACCAATTAAAGCAGTGAATGTATTGCAACTAGGGTTTAAGATATACAACAAGGCACAACAGATATTAACACAAGCAGCCATCCACTTTCCTTCCTCCATTACATTTCTATAATATAGCTCATCCATTCACAATTCCTGCATATTATCATAAAAAGTATATAATGACAGCACTGAAAGCTGTTCTCTAAGATTTTAAAGCATCAAAAGTTTCCTTCAAAATTCAATTTTTGGCATTAAATGAGGAACAAAACTGATTTTTCTTTTCTTTTTCCTCCATATGTAGATGCTGAATCACTTAATCAATCTTTAAAACACGACAGAATCCATTGAAATGGTCTAATTTTAAATCCATTGCCAGCAAAATAACAATGTTTAAATGGAAACATACTGTACTAATCCTTACGGTCTGACTGCTGTAAGCAACTTGCCAAAATAGATTAGTTGTAATTATTAACTGGCAGGCCCATAACTATTACAAATAGATTAGTTGTAATTATTAATTGGCAGGCCCATAACCATTACAAATTTAAATAGATTGCAAGAGAAGTATAACAGTGTTGATACGTTGCAGCATGTAGCCACAAATTAACTAAGTAACTTCACACTGTCCTCGAACTTCAGAAACAATCAGAAACCAGTGAACCAGAAACCTTTTGTTATAAATAAAGGAAAAGCTCTTGATTATATGAAAAATGAACTGATTGTTTGAAATTTAAATATGCTAAATTAACTATCCAGTAGCATGTGAAAATGACAACTGTTGCTCATTACCAACATTTAAAGCTTTTAATGCTGTAAAATCATTACACTGAGGAGAATTCCTCATCACAACATCACCTAGCATGTTTCTTTTCAAATGACAATGAACTCTATGGTTTGAACAAATAACCTAGGATTGAAAGATCCCTTCATAAAGAAACAAAGGAGCCTTCTTAATTCATTTGTATTCTTATTTGTCAATAGACAATAACACACTTATCAGTAGGTCATAAATGACAATAACAGGCAGTTGTCCTTCCTTTGGTTTAGTTTTTTGTTAGTTACTTCCTCACCAATGATTCCACACCAAATCCAAAGATTTTCCAGTTTTGACAATAAATTTATCACATTTTTACAAAACAGCTAAGAATATAAAAGATTTCACATAACTAACTCTTATTTCTAAGTCATTACAAATATTTAGTACGACTGAATACATACTGGTATCATCCACTCTCAACTAAAAGTCCCTGCAACTAGTATGAAATAAACATTGTACTATTCTTAATGGTTACAAAGTTAATGTGAAACTACAGTGGGAGAGTCTAACATAGATAATCACAACAAAAAAGTTCACCGCCACCAGCAGGAAAACCTAATTTAATTCCATTATTCTTTTTGATTTCCTTTTTATGTTTATCTGGAAAGTCATAACTGGTGGATACGTATCAGGAGAGATGGAATAATGGAATTACTTGGATCAATCTAGTCTCTAAAGTTATGATGTTCTTTTCTGGTTTGCTTATGAAAACACTATCAGGACAACTGCAAACAACTTGCAGAAATGGAACAGAAGGGATTCATTTGACACATTTGGAAAAACAAAAGTGTTTTAATGTCTTGAAGCAAGTTTGACTATTACAAAGAAACTGCTAAAGATCGATCCATTACTCATTAAAGAGGTAGTGTAGCTACTGTTCTACTTGGATGTGCAATTTGTATGTACAGTGATACTGTATTTCAAGGTTTAGCTTCTTATCTCCAAGCATGTATCTGTTTGAGGGCCTACTAAAATAAATATAAACATCAGCATCTGTATTTTATAATAGTTTCATATAAACTAAAAATGAAATAACAAACAACTGATGTATTTTTGCCACAAAATCAGACTATCCTGATATTACAAATATTTCCTAAATAATAATGATAATAATAAAAATAATATTAATAATAATAATCAGGCAGTTAATTAATCTAGAAACAATTGTCAGGAGCACTCAACCAATGGAAGAACCTAAGAGCACTTTTGTTAGCAAAGCATATACTTTATCATTTTACTTCCTGCAATTAAATTTAAATTTCTTTCAAAGCCCTTGGTACTAAATTTGTCTTGATTATCAAGGTACTCTGTGCTTTACAAGTACTGAATGTAAATATCATCTTACCACCTTAGCCATGTGATTATCAATTCTAAAGTACCACCAACAAGAACAAAACAATTACCCAACCACATGGCCAAACATTGTTCACGCACTATTTTTTGGTGGTTTGTGCTCGACTTCTTTCGGTTAGGGGTCTTCGCGAAGAAGGAACACTGTTCCTGAAGAGACAAAAAATTGCAAGTCATTTTCTCAATAATCCACTGTTGGAGGAGGAGACTTTGGGAAAGATTACTGAAGATTAGTGATGAAAGTGTGTCTGACTGTGAAAGGCAAAGGTATCAATACATACCATGAAAACTGACAAAGTTTTTCTAAGTTCCCAACACCATGGAATTTGCTCAGCATATTTGGCCAGATAATAAAGGTTTGGCATAAGCAACATATGATGACAATATATATGATGATTTCCATCGATTAAAACCACTGCCTAAAATTGAAAATGTTAGGGATGTGAAAAGTTAGAAGTAAGTCTTGTCCACTAACAAATCTATCAGAAAACTTCAGTGGTAAGGTGACATTTTTAGTAGGTGTTCATTACATACAAATTAGCCTTCTAATTTTAAACTTGTACAAATCTGAAGTAGGGAAGGGGGAGTAGGGGGAGATATTTTATTGAAATAACCCTAAGTATGCTGGTAAAGTTTTCCATTTTTGAATTGTTCTCTCCTGTATGAAATACAATTATATTCAATGCCTTTCCTTAACATGGTCATTGCAGGTGTGATTTTACAGCCACTGCCAAATCCCTTAGACAATTCTTCACAATACTAGTTTGATATTAATATCTGCTTAGAAGAAACAACAAAACCAACTGAGGAGACATTTTGGAAGCATTTCTTGAAACATTCAACATATAAAGCATATAAAGCTAAACCATTACCACTATTTTCAAGCAGTAGTGGTGTGGGCAAGGATGAGCATTGGATAACTTTAGTTATTTCAGCCTTGAACTCAAAGGGAAGCTGGAAGACTAGCAGGAATCATTTTAGAGGCAAAATGCAAACTAAGTCACAAATAAAATAATACAAATATATTAAACCTTCACGGACTCTAGAAAGAGTTTTGTGTTGGCAGACTGAAACTCTATTCAGACCTGACCTGTCTATCCATGTATTTTAATTGCTAAACTATTGTTTGTTTTAATATTCTTCTCTGTGTTACAGAGACAGTAATACCAGTCTGTTTAAAGTGCCACGGCAGGTACAGCAAAATGAAAGCAGTATATGAAATTTTAGTTAGGTGGGATGAACAGCTAGGTTTGACACATTAAAACATGATTATTAATAATGAGACAATTTTGTTAGAATGCAAGACAGATCTGGACGGGTTACAAGATTAAATAAAAGTGATCAGAGTTGAGATGGGAAACAGTTCCTTGGGAAGACATTGTCAGGGTTTGTCAGTCTCCCTGTTCTTACAATTTGTGAGCATGCTAAAGCAGGACGGATTCAACTAGTACCTTGCAAACAGAGGACCAAAAACCACTGCATGCTCAAAGATACTGATCTTACAACATTTGACACTCATGTCTACTTTTCACACTATTCATCCTCTTTCAAGGCTAAATCTTCATCTGGATGTCATAAGAAGCAGTATAATCTCTTTTTTCTCCATGGTTAAAGCTGGGTACTCTCTGTAGAGTCGTTAAGGTCTATCGAGTTAGATCGAGAGGAAGAAGTGCCCTCCACCTTCGCCCGCTTCCACTGAGCTCGATGTCTTAAAAGAAATGTGTCAGGGTTTATCATAGAAGAAGAAGGCAAATGAAAAAGCATGGAAATGTTTGAAGAAAAGGTGAGCTGTGTGCAAGGAGTGACAGAGAGAGAGAGTGTGATTGGCATTTATTGGAGATACATGCAGGCCCTTTACTTAGTCTCTTAACAATGCAAGCAGCTTGCAATTATTCAAATCAAAGGGGGCCGTTTATTCATGAGCTGCTTCTCTCCATATATGCCTGTTGTCTTTTCCTAAACATGTTATTATGTAACCACACACCAAGATACCTTCACCATATATTATCATGGCTTGTTCTTAATGCTATGAAACAACATGAGAATATTAGCACATTGTGAAAGAATGATGAGAACTAAACTGAAGTAAGAAAAGCTCTGACAAAACAAAACATTTGGTAGAGCTGTATCACATTGCACTGGTAACACTAATCATAACATTTAATATGTCCAGATTCATGGCTGCCATGTTCATACACTAACATGTTAAGGTCAGAAGATCATACTGTCAATACATCTATGCATAGATAATCAAAGCATTCATTCTACCATCAGTGAGTTACCATGACATAGTAAAGCTTCCTTAACATGTCCTTGCTAATAGTCTTAACAGTTGATCACAGCTAAAGGTCTACTAGTAAATCAGTATCTTGTTAATACCAGCTTTGTTGATACTTGCAATAAGGGATCGATTACTGGTACTCAGCCGATTCACATTATAGTACACAATACTATTGTGCTGTAATATTAAAACAATTAACAATATATTGTTATCATAATATATCATTGTACCATGTAAGACTATATGCAACAATGATATTGTGGGTGTTTTATATTATATTAAATATGATACAATATTACTGTATGATACTGTGAATCGGGTAACACGCTATGCAACAATATTATTGAGAACGTTTTATATTACATTACTATGATACAATATTATTGTATACCATGTGAATCTCGTGTGACACTTGTCTTGGTGTTCTAGGAGAAGGATTGACATATTTTACAAATGTACATATATACATATATACATACATAAAAACATATATATATATATATG
>JAIPMN010040616.1:0-11326 GCA_020650975.1 Apostichopus californicus
TACAGTATATATATATATAGTGCAGAGCAGTATACTGTACAATATGTACAGTACGTACTTGGTACTACACATTTAATTCAAACATACCTGGCTATTTGAATAGATGCTAAATGATCAGGTTCCTTCAAACTAAGGACACCCCCCTGGAGAGTTGCTACTCTGCTCTTCTCAATGTTCTCCAACAGAGATTGCATCCTCACACAGATATGTACACAGGCAGGCTGGCTGGAGGTTTTAATAATATCCTACATCCCTCTATGCCTGTCTATTACACACAGAAATTCCCAGTAAACTGTATCATCTAAACACATCTTCAATTTGAATCCAAACAGCTTCCAAAAACATTCTGACTACTGTGTACTAAGTCCTTTACCAGTAAGTCACACATGAGGTGCTACCAGCAAGGAAAACTGAATTTACGATAGTAAAACAGCACACACGCAATACACCGGTGACTGACAGTATATAAATCCAGTGTTGCTGGAACTTGTATACTACCACTGTGCTACTGCAATCAAGACTGTTTACTGTGTGGGTTTGAATGAAGTAGCCATTCCACTGCACACCACTATCTATGGGGCCTACCAGAAGGTAGTACTGTAATTGCATGCATGTGTCACTGTGTGTGTAAGCTCACTGGCTTCACTTTAGATTATTATTATGGTCAAGGATTTTGTTGTCCTTGGGGATTAATAGGGTCTGTGATGGAAGCCCATGGGAGCTTAAATAAGGATGGATTTTATTTAAGGAGGAGTGTGGGAAGACATTCAGAGGAAGTACTTTCAAGGTTGTTGGCAGTACTGTCAGGATGAAGATGGGCTGCATGGAGACTACAATTTAACATATAACAATTTATCTTAATCTGCCTCTATGTCTGCAGTCGTGTGATGATAAAATATTCCACAACTTTACCAAATTATGGAGGAATAAAGTAGAAATGGCTCACCTTGCTTCTCTCAAGTCTAACAATTGTTGCCACTGATCGTCCAGTTTGGCTAGTTTATATTCAATGTCGCTCGCCTTGGCTTTATTACTGGCTTCGACCAGTCTCTCGCCCAGATCTTTCAAATAATTCCTGTTGCTTTCCTGAGCTGTAATTTCTTCTTGGTGGTCCTATAAGAGGGTATGAATGAAAAAAAAAATACAAGTTATCTTATAAATGTTTTTTTCCCCTACCACTTCAAACAATTATTGTGCCTCTTAAGAAAGTGTCAATTAATACCAATTATACATTTTGCACGATACCAATTGTTCAAAAGATTCAGTTTCCTTTGCATATATTTGGGAAAATCTACCTTCCAAAACATTATTTTGCATCTCTAACCTGAATGCTTGAAAATTGATCATGTAAATCTTTGGTTCTTAAACTATCATTTTTGATTCGAAAAATTCTTCTTAGATAGTTGTTACCGCATGTTTGCATATTTTTCTTCTTGTTTTGTATTCCGAGGAAGAAAATACTAAAGAAACCTAACATGAGGCACCACTCAAAACTCTCTTTTAATTCATTCAAATCAAAAGAATGAGTGAGGTGATTTCATCTAAATCTTCGGGACAGGTAGAGAGAGGATTAGGGGTGGGAATGGGGATGGGTATGGGGATTATAGACATTCAAGGAGAGTGCATGGCCATAAGGATTTACCTGTGCTACTCAGATAATAAGGACTATATATACCGAACCGTACATGTCATATTAATTCCATTATTCTAATATGCCACAAGGCATAGGAGGCGGGTGGGGGGGGGGGAGGGCTGGGGGGCAATATGCTGAGAATTTTTCGTGCACCTACTGTGGATTTGCAATGTGTTTTTCAATGGTTAAACTTATATGAGTTTTATCATTATTATTGTACCGACTTCCCCAATAATTCTAACCAATATATATGGAAAGGTAATAACATGGCAAATGATTGCATGTTATTGGCAGGCAATGTAATAACTGATTCATGCCTATATGATATGCACCTTAAGATGTTCAATGCGCGCGGAGTGCGCACAAAAATTTGGTCATATTTTTCGGGCAAGTCGTTACAGCCCCCCCCCCCCAAATCAAATTGGTCTCCTACGCCTATGCCAGAAGGTATTAACTCAAATAAACATTCTCAATAGTATAACTATACCACTATACCTCATGGTCTGGAACAGCATCGGCTAGGAGTACATTGAAAAATGCCATAGCGTTACTATGGTAACATGTTCCATGCACTAACACGCTGCTAAATTGTTCATAGTTGAACATGTATACATCGCAATGACCATCCATGGCAATGATGGCATCGTTTCCATTTTGTCACTTGAATAGAACTTGAAATCCAGCATTTTTAGGTTTTTTAATTTTATCATGGTAGTCACAAACACAGCAACACTTATTTTCCCATTGCATATGAATATTGAATGCAAATTGTAGGTTAAACCATCTCTAACTGTTGATGTTGACCTGAATTGTTAAAAATTCAAGAATTCTAAGTTCAGAGACTTCTAAATTAACACATATGGCTCAGTCATCCACTGTTTTATCTTGTATTTTCAGACCGTTTGCGATATATTTTTTCCATAGTTGTTCCATGTTGCTTTGAGAAGTAGCATATATTTCATCAACTGATATAAATTCCAACATCTGCCACTTGACATAGTTATATAAATGAAATAGCGAACAAGGTGTGTTTTAGTTGCTTTCTGTTCATTCTTTTCATGAGTATAGTATTAGAAAGAAATTGATTAGAAAATATTGACAAACTTTTGTCTTTGCCAAAGAGTAGCTGACACAACTTATAGTTTGTATTATGTCCTATAAGCCATTTACGACTTATGGTAGCTATACTCTCTCTATATGACAGTGAAACCAATAGTTATAGGCAGCACTCAACTCGTGCAATTGCTGAATGCAGTCATTGCCGGTATGAGGTAACCACTTTCCATATAAGGGCGTATAAGCCTTTACACGTACCATAATAAACCTTCAAATCACTCAGATTCAAGAACAACTTTGCTTTTAATCAATTAACATTTATTTATGGACTTCCCGTTAGATGTACTTCCTGTAACGTGTGAACGAATAACGATAATGCACTTTAACAATTAATGATGCTCATAATAGTTTGGACGAAAACTGTCGGCAAAAATTACACAACGTTATTTAAGTCCATCAAAAAATATGTGAATACATCGATCCTTTCCTTTCTCTATGATGATAATCCTTCCTTGAAGATAAAATTAAATCTAAATCAGATTTTTATTTTTCCTTCAGAGTTGTAAACATTTTTTTAAGATTCTATTCCACAAACAAGATGCTTGCTGGCATACTATAAACAAGTAAACAGGTCAAGTACTTGCACACAATATATAAACATGTAAATCGCTTGATCCAAGCCTGAGCAGTTGTCTTCAATTAAAGTGAAGTTAACATAGCTTCTTTACACACTGACACCTTCCTCTATTATTTTAATCTTCTGTAGAGTCAGGTCACATGTTGTTGTGAAATTTGACACGTCCATCCTGCTTCCAAGAGCAGCAAAACCTTTTAAGATGAGAAAACACAACACACACTTTTCCTCATCTTGTCTCAGCTGGGGTAACTTTCATGGAGAGATTAAAAACTCAACTACATTGCTGTAAAAATATTTAATGTACACTGAGAATATTAAACATGTTTGCAAATGTATTTTCAATTCTATACTTCCTCCGAATATTTCTGACAGGTCAATGAATACACTGGATCTTGAAGATTTATGCTGTTTTCGTTGAAAATGTTTATGATCCGAGCTATATGTGGTGTGACTTGCTTGGTCTGTATCTAAGATAGCACAATTGATCTTGCAGTGCAAGTAAATCACCCACAGATGAGAGACGCTGAGTAATAAGTACAATCTTAAGATATGTTTACCCTCCAAAGCTATTGCTAGGACACCTACAAGTCAATCACCTCCAAAGTAAAATTTACAGACCGATCAGTAAACAAATGAACCAAATATCGCAAACTGAAATAGTAAATATAGCGATTGAAGGCTAGATTTTATACATTTTAGCAGAAACTAGATTGTCCTGTATGAGTTTGCTGGCATAGATTGTCCAAATCCCTCTCTCGAGCTTTGATCTTGATCTGATAATTATGCCGATACTGCAAAACATCTGCTCACAATATGTTATTAATTTCTACCACCAGCAACTTGTTTGCCTGTTTATTATGATTCTACTGAGAATCTCGTGTTGGATAGAAGATTGGATTTGAAGGGGAGACAGACTGACTGAATAAAAAAATCAGGTTAATTTGGAGTAAAGATCAAGATACATCAATATAAAGTATTTTCATGTGTATAGGGTTCATGTACTCTTCGACAAGTAAATCATTTCTATTTGTTTAACTTAGATTCCATCTTTTTATGCAAAACCTTCTTCAGTAAGTTTTATTTTTATTTTTTTATCATTATTTAAAAGAATGATTATTCATGTATGAAACATTTTACTCTTGAGTTTAGGTTTAATACCTGTGATAATTGGCTTTTATTTAATTTACAAATTAATTAATCACCTATGTACATACATCGAAAATTAGCATTATCACCAAGTCACACTTATGTAGATCTGCTTGAGTACTTTAAAATGGTTACCAAGAGAAATTTAAATAATGTTACTGAACATTAATCTCAATGATCATATGTCAAATTAAATTCAAACTGAAAACGTGTTAGAATTATATCCGAACCAATGCGAATTCTGATCTCATGGCAGCAGCCTAAAGTTGTTTTGATTTTGTTCAAAAACCTGTTGACACTAAATCATTTCAACAGTGCATTACATTGACAAACTAAAGAAGGATTTAGAATTTAATTGTTGTTAAAAGTGTTTTTATTTTTCACAATTACTTTTTTTTCTGAAATGCTATCAGTTCTTCTCCCATGAGTGTGTAATTGTTCTAATTTATTGAAACTAATTAGAAATAGCAAACTCTACAAATCTGAATATTGATGGATATCAAAATCTATTGTTCCTTAATGCAGTAAGTTATCAGATGTTTTTGTACAAATTTTCCTTTCAAGGTAATGTTAGTATTAAATAATTTAAAAATTGAATCAACTTTCCATAAAACAGGTTACACACTGCTAAGATCTATTCACACTAGGCTTAAACTCTAATCCGTACATATTGCATTACTCTAGACACCAGAACCAACCTAGTTTATGCTTCAAAAGGCAAAGGATTCTACAAAATGTTGGTCATATTTTGATACAATAAACTGTAGGATTTAATTGCCTATGCGCATAATGCTATTACAAGTGATTAAAGCCAGATACGTATAGCGATCAAGAGTTTACACAATTTACAATCCACCATCAAAATTTTCCCAAAATGTCCGATTCGTATCTAGTGATAGAGACTAGGGTTTTGGTTTGCTTTCTGCATAATTACATGCATTAATATTCTCCTCCCACTCAATTAATCGCTCACAAAATGCAGTAATCAAGTCAGCGTAGCATAGAGGGTATTAGTCAGAAAACGACACGATTGAGTAAACATTGTCATTCCGAAGAGGCTGAATGCCGCAAATAACACTCAGACATTATTCAGTTCACAAGAATTCCTTATCGTTGTATAAGCTGATTGGATAAAAGATTTTTCCGACTGCCGTACATAGTCTCTCTTCCATTCTCGACAAACATGTGAAGATGACAGTCTGGTTATCACAGCGAATAAAAGGCAGATCCTAAAGAAATATAGGCATACACTAAGAAAATCTAAAGCTCCATGGTCGGTCGTTACAATGTATCACGAACAACCTTGTCACTTGCAAAGCACTAGATCTTTTGCATAGTAAATATTCAGTTTGGGGCCCTTAACAACCATAAGTCCATCGCTGTGGGTAATGCACACACTTGTAAATTGTGATATGTATGTGGAATGCTAGCTATAAAACTCAATGGTGACAAGGCAGCAGCTGGCATAGTGTGTTGATGCGCTCCATACTATTACTCCATGGGTACTATAATGGCACCATGATCACCACAGAAAGAACCAAAGGTACCCTTTCTCATCTTCTGATACCACTAGTGGAGTCAAGACAATAAATTTCTCAAGTATTGAAGAACCAATGCATACATTATCGCTATTTTGGGCAAAAACGTTGTGATTAAATAGCAATCTCTGAATTAGGGAGATTGATTTATGGAGAATACTCCATATCAGGGTTGGGGATTCCTGTGTCACTACCTCACAAATCAGTGAAATTCATAAAAAAAAATTAATACTTATAAAAGCATGTGTTTGGCATTTGTCAGCAAGAAACACAAAATAAAATTGTACATTTAATCAAATGAAGACATCACTCTAAAATGATTTTTTTTTTTAATATCAAATGTTCATTTTTAACTTCATAATGTTGAAATGAGACTGGAATTGTCATTGCATTGAGCTATGTACATCATTAAAGGATTTTAGTATTGACCAGCTCAAAAACAATTCAAAATGTTGTTTATATGATAAAGTCTCATTTTGTACCCAATTGTTACTACTAATGACTGTGTTGTACATATGGTATATAGTGTAGTTGTACATATTGTATAGAGTGTAGTTCTAAGTCATAGACAAATAACGGTAAACTGATGTTTAAAGTGATCAAGAAATGACATACTTGATTCAAAAGCATGAGACTTTACCATCCATCAGGAAGAAATCACTATGCCAGTGTTTACTGAAAATATACAGATATATGCACACTTTATACTCTATGACACCCACAGAGACCAAGATTTTCAATGTGGAATTGCAATGAAAATTGTGCAGTTAGTATGTGTAGGCCTATATTATAGTCCATAGACCTACATACAAGTGTCACCTAAAACTTGATTTTGGAGGGTGCAAGTAAGATTGTCAAAAGAGGTTGACAAAAATTGTGCTCATGTTTGAAATTTATTTTTTACACAAAACAAAAAGTCACACTGTTAATAATTTCAATTTCTGCTGTCTGACATTGCCAAAAATGAACACCCTAAAACCAGATCCTTTTGCACCTTAGTTCCCAACTACATGACAAACTGAAGAACGCAAGGAACAAAGGTTTTCACTCCACCCATGAACACATTTGTTTCAAGAGCACAATAAAGTCGTTCCCATCTGTGATGTTATGCAAATCCTTGGCATGACTGTTTGATAGCGCCCCTTTAAACTGTATATCTTAAGAAACCCTTGATATGATGATGCACAGTCAAAGGCTTCAATGTTACTGGTACTTTATACCCAGTCTTGGGGGAGTTTATTTGAGACAAACAAGTCGTTATTACAAGCCCCTTGAGAGATTACAATCAGCGATATGGTAACTGCATTTACCATAATCCTATAATATTTCAGAAGCATCCTGCTTGTCAGTTAAGCTTCAATAAACATTCCACATTTTCAAGGGTATCAATTTATACACTAGTAACCTGTTAGATGATACCTATACATTTTGTCAAGGTTTTCTGGACACATTTCTTAGATAGATGGCCATTTTTCCTTCTCCAATGGTTGATGATAATAAACTGAGTCCCCTACTGCATCAGTGTATTGTTTTCATGGAAGACATGTTCTTCATAGGTGGCAGTATAACAGAAAGGCTTACATTTTGTTAACTTAAAACCACACTTGCCACTTGCTGCTTGATTGTTACAAACTTAAGGAATATTGCCCCCACATATGCCACTAAGTATCACCAATGGGTGACCATATTATTTGTTTTGGTAATTTTAGTTTTCTTTGAAAGAAATGTCGATAAAGATAACCAAATGCCTTTCAATAAACAATAACTGTAAAATATTCTCACATAAGAAAGACAACTTGTAGTGAAAAACTGATTGATACTGAAATAAAAAAAAAACATATGGAACAAGTGGAGGAGACATATTCATAAACATTGAGCTGCAAAGAGAATTGTTTTCTTCTTAACTTCAAAGTGAGAAGAAAACTGGTTGGAAACTGCTTACCTACTACAAAAATCCTGTGTCGCTAAATATTTCAGTTTAGCCTCTGAAGAAGATCCTGCTTGGACCGAAAGGTCATGCCTTCTTAACTTTACATATTTTGTTAAAACTTATGATATAAAGACAAAATTTAAGATATACATTCACAATCAACTCCTGGTAGATGGAGTCGTATTAAGTTATGAGGATCTACCAAACCACAGAATACTATAACAGTATCACTGATATGAAGATGAACATCACCATTTTTCAATGATCCATAAATGTTTAAATGCTTTCGCTGTTCTATAATCACATGGCTTATGACAAATTAATCCTGAAATCTGTTTTTCATTTGAAAGTTGATTGTCTGTCTAGAATGATCAGCTGACAGTCACCATGGCAATGACTACTACTACCAATTAAATTTGAAAGGAATTGAATGTGTTGAACTAGTTCACTATTTACATCAAATTTTGTTTACAGAGAAAAGACCCCAAAGACTTTTGATCCAGAAATGACATCTTTGTGGCCTAATTTCTGTGACTGTAAAAAGTCTGCATTCAACTCCTGAATGACTAAATAGAGTAATATTTAATTGTGTGTAATGTTAACTCTCTGTCAGAGAGATGGCAAATATAACTGAGCAGTTGAAGATGATCATATTTCAATGGAGCTGAAATATGATAACAATCTTCAATGAATCCTCAAATTAAGGGAGAAAGTATTACTCAAGAGAATGTACTCAATGAAACTCACTTTTATAGATTTGCAGATTTCTCTCAATTGTGATCATCCACTCATTCTGACACTAACAGTTCACTCACAAAATGCGGATGTTGAATTAAGTATTATTAAAGTACTTTTTCTGGTGCATGGGTCTAACGAAACTCACGTAAATATCTATTTCTCTAAACTTGTCATCATTTATCCATTCTGATACTGTCTAGCCACTCAGAAATCTGCCCTAAACTTGATGAAAGAACCTCATTAAGATACTAACAACTATTACAAACATAAACAATATTTCATAAACTGGAATTAAATTTGAAGTCTGTCATTTTGTGAAGACAAAAAGAGAGAACAAGTAAATTAGATGTTGTCATTCCAATCTCAAAGTTTCTTTAGCCCATCTTCAGCAATGTCACAAATGGTTTACATATTAACAACTGGAAATAATCACCAGCAAACAGATGTTTTTGAACAAGTTAGATAGAATGGATGGCCCTTTGTCTTGACCTATTGACAGGCTTCAAAACAAATTGACACCTACAAATTTAATATCCAGTACAAAGAGATTTCACTGTAACACACAGATGTAAATCAATTTCTTGATTGGAGGCAGGATCACTTGTAAATAACTTGTTTTAATGATTTCATGATTACAAACTTTAATTGGGAAACATCTCTAACTGCTGGGATATCTTCTTGTTATATTCCTTTCAGAGATTCTTGTAGTGACTTACCTGCTCTTTATACTTATGAATATTTATATACTTATGAATATTTATATACTTATGAATATTTATAAACTTATGAATATTTATATACTCATGAATATTCACAGCATGAATATTCACGCAGGTGATAAGCCCTTTGCATCAAACTGACCAATCCCCTCCTTATGTTCCTGACCCCTTCCCTCCCTTAGCTTGTTTGACAAAGGTCACCCCCTCTGACCCACCACCCTCCCCCACCCCTCCCCCTCCCAGTCATTTTAAGAAAAGTTCACTTACTTAATGATTGCAGCACAAAATGGAACCAAAAATTGCTACTTACGGTGTTGAGTTTATCCAACAGATCTTCCATGCTTAGGTCTCCATTCTGTGACACTTTCATCTGCATCCCGTTCATCCAATCAAACATTTCCTTGCACTTGTCAGAGAATCGAGTCCATTCGTTAAGCTTGTCTGTGATTTGTTGCTTCCTTTGTAGATTTTGCAAGTGACGCTCATCCAACTGTTTTGAGAGTAAAACTAAGCGTTCATGGAGGACTGAAATGTCATCGGGACTAACAGCCTGTGACAGACGATGCTCCGACTTATGCAACTTCTCCAGCTCCGATTTCTTTATCGAGAATATCTTTTCTGTTTTCTGCACGGTTTGGAAGTTGAAGACAGAACAAAACAGTTAATGAGAGGTTTTTGGCTTTCAAATACTTGAGTCATACCTATGCAAAATATTCCACGAAATGCAACGAAATACTTTAATATCAAAGCATTTTCACATATTTATTACAAAGTAAGATGACTACTGGACTGATAAAGGTATTTTGCTTATTGAAATCTGACAACAAAATTTGAGCCTCAAACAATATAACTGACCCATCACTTCAACCCCTATTTCTGTTTGCTTAATTACAGGCAGATGAGTTCACATGTGTCTGGCAATAAGGGGGGGGGGGGGTAGGGGAGGGAGGAGTAAAAACACAATACATATTCTTTTAACATGAAAAGTCTTCATTAACTAGTTGGTCATCTCTCACTGATTTTCTTAATTATGTTTTTTCAAATTTCTTTCATTTGACTTACACTGCAGGCCTTGCGATGTTTTGAGAGGCTGTCGTACTGGCTGGACACTTCTCTGGAGGTCTCCTCTTTGACTTCTTGCAGCCAGTCTTGCAGTTCTACGATGTTGTCATCTGTACTGTGCCATTCCTTCAGAATGTCGGATAGATGTGCAGCACACCTTTTCATGCGGCTGTTTAGGCTGTACCAGAGTTTCTGGATGCCGTCCAGTTCAGACTGAAGTTGTTCTGATGCTTTGCGATTTGAATTCTGTAGGAGTTCTTTCCCATCTTCATTGAGAGTGAGATAAGAACCCTCTTGAATAGAGAACTGTCTTTGGTCATCCTAAATGAAGCAAGTAACAAGAAAGAAAAACACTAATTCAAACAACTTGAAGGCTGAAACTCACATAAAAGCTGCAAAAAAATTATACCTATAGTTACAGCATTTTATGGCATACACATCACATTCCTCAAAAAGCCTGGCTTCTGAATAATACCGTTTGTAAAGGTAAGGTAAATCGCTTTGCCCAGTGACTGTCTAGACAGTGTTATAAGTCCATCATGCTCGTTGATCAAATATATAAAAGTCTTGCTGTACAATCAAAGGTCACCCATTGGTTGTCTTGAGACACATTGGGGATTGTGATGATGAGGGACCGTACTGTGCTGACCCCTTGTGTCGACGCCACGTACTGCACAGAGCACATTTCATTCCCTCCAGGGAGGCTACTTTCTGAATTGCTCACCTTAACTTGTGCATGAAGACTTTTGAGTGTCTGCAGTGATTCTGTTCCTACTTCATACATTGGGAATGCTGCCTCCATGTGTTTCAGCCATTCAGTCAGTTTGGAAAGACTTTTCTGGTAACTTTGCCATTTCCTACAAAAAA
>JAIPMN010040618.1:0-11948 GCA_020650975.1 Apostichopus californicus
AGCGTAAGGATCACAATGAATGGTATACAGACGTCCCTTTTGGGTACTATAAGTAAACGCAGTATGATCCTTTAAGCCGATGCACTTACCTACCTGAGTCGTAAAATGTTAGAAGGGGTAATATGAAGAGTGACTAATACCTACCCGATCCATATTCACAGGTTCCACCAGCAATCACAGCGGAAATGTTAACGAAATACTATGTTCTTGACTTGGTAAGTTTCTCTGCCAATCCCATCTCATCCATCGTGAGCACGACGAAATACTTCAAATTTTCCATTTATGTTTATAGTAAGGACATACGAAGTCCTTTGCGAAGTCACCCAATTAACCTAAAGTCATCGTAGGTTAACGATGTAACATTATCCTTTATCATTCTGTCGGTTTATTTCAATTAATTCGAATAAAATGTAAGACTTCTTAGAAGTATATTCAGCTGTTTCATTGCATAAGAGAATTTTATTTAAAAGAGAACTGAAGAAATCATTGGGTTTTTCTTTCTGTCTTCCTTTTCGTACAGTTAACGACGAAAGACCTTGACAAAAGTATCCATATGGGCTTCTCTAAACCGAAAGAAAAAGTAATATGTGTACAACTGTTATTTTTGATGCAATAAAACTACGAGCTAATGTGATTCAAATGAATTTCCTGTACGAGCATGGAAAAATATATTACGTTAAACTTCAAGACTATACAATACTTTCCAAATAAGCACATAATGAAAATCGAAGTAGTTATTTTGAGCGTTTAAGAATTTCACCAATTCGAGCCCGGAAAATCTTAACTTTTATAAAACAATTCAATGTAAGATGATCAATGTTCTTCCTTTCTAACAATATGTAACGGGTTGTTCCCTAGTAACTTCACAAATTTGCATTGCTTTGGTTGGTTACAATTATATTCTTCGTACTGAGACCATTCTTACTTGGGATAATTTTCTTCCTCTGTAGATTCCTTATTTATACATTCTACTAGTGATAGAGGAATTATACAGTGAGGTAAGAAAAAAATGTGTTTATAACAGCAAACCTGTGTGTCGAAACGAGCTAGATATTTGCCTCAGACAGAATTACCGGATGTTGATATTTGTATGAGAATGAATACTGGTCTGAGATTGCTCCCTCAAATAGCAATATCCTAAGGGGCAATACGAGAGAACGAGATCATTTTCGATGTATTGTAGAGCCTATCTTTGCCAATTGATTCAATATGTACAAAAGTCACTCTTACGTTATGTTCACTTCAATTCCTTGTTTGATGTTGATACTTACAATACGTAAATATAATGGAATGTGTCAGTTAAGTTTAATATTTTATCAAATTCTGTCTAATTCTGTGTTACTTTACAGTCTGACAACAGAAAGAAGTTGATTGAACTTTTTAGTGCTATAGTGGCAAAATTAAAGGTATTAATACATCATATTCTCATTTATTATACGAAACATACGAAACTGACCTGCATTTGTAGGTTAAATAAATATCATATTGGCTGTGTGTCGAAAAAAAATGGCAGTCAACATTGCTATTAACGAGTTTTATGAAAACTCATTACTACTGGTAAATGATATGGTTTAATGTCTTTACCTTCTCCTCACTGTGTCTCTTTGTAGCAGGGTATATCGCACTTCTGCAAAATACACACTATAATAGGACCTTGCGTGATAAGGATTATCATATTTCGTTATTTTGTTGTAGTATGCATATTTGCAATTGCTGAAAATTCATGATCACGTTTTCGTTTCGTTCTTGAACAGAGGTAATGAATCAAATTTTATTTTAGTTAAATGCATGTAAGTTGTGAAAGGATTCAGTATGTGACATTCATTCGTGTTTACCAATCAAATGGAAACGCCCTTAAGTTACATGAAAAAGGGCGATATATGAGTATTTTCAGATTGTATCAACAATAAATGTGTTGAAACATCAAAAATGAAATATTTAGCAGCAGTTGTTTATAAATGACTTTTATTGCACATTTCAGGTTATTTTTATGTTAAAGTATAAAAGGTGTATTGTGGTGGATATGGTTGACTGAAACGATTTCTTGTTAGCTTTCTATATTGTTTTTTCCTTTTAATGTGCTAAGTCTGATCTGGAGTACAGTGGAGAAGAGCTTTCTGAGCCCAAAGATTTGGAAGAGGTAATTTGTTTATTTTATATGATATATTTATCATCCACAAAGTTAAAAAACATTCCAATGATGCAATGTCTTTCTCATCGATGTACAGTATTGCTTGATTTGTATTTTTTCCGGTTATGATTTATGTTAACTTGTCATACAGTAACAAATAATTGAAATTGTTAACGCTTTGCGTAACGTCTCTTTTGTTATGCTTTAAAAAAAGTTGCAAATAAAAACCCACTTTTTAATTTTAGACGGACAAGATGGACATAAGAACAGCAATTTCTTCAGCAATCATTTTCATTGTTGACGGTCAGATGGTAAGAGTCTTGTTATTCCATCAATCTAACTATCTAGGTAAGATTTTATGCCATTGCACTATGTTGGTGAAATCGTAGAAGGGCGTCGTTACAACTGAGACACTTATTAAAACTGAGACAGTTTTCGTACTGAACAATAATCGATATCTTAATTGCAGCTTGATGTAGATACCTTGATAGATATTTTACGAAAAAGGTCCCTGAAGGAAAAGGTGAGATACAAATCCGTCTTCATGAACTCTTTAATAACGATGAGCATAATTCAGTAAAATTCCCATTCAAAATTCATTATAAAGTTCTCGTTTCATATTCAATTCATTTTCATATATTCTCATTCATATTAAATCAAATGTACTCTACGAGGCCCAATTTATCTCTTACCAACGCTACAATGTTTTGAGAGTTTGCTACAATATATCATACTTTTTCTATTTTATACCCTGTACCATCTGTGTTTTTGTTAACGTTGTTCATAGGGCACTGGAACGCTACTAACTACTGTACTCTTAGATCTAATAGAAAATGAGAAGGTAAGTATGTTGCCTCTGTTACCTTATCATGTCGTCTTCCTACATGTAATGTACAGGGAGATGAGATATTGTACTTCATCCCACATCAGAAATGTAAGGATGTGTGCACACACACGCCAAGTCTGATTTTGTACAGTTTCCTTACGGGGTCCATGATTTGTACCCCGTAAGGAATGTGTACCCGGTAGGTATGTTTGAGTCTTGTACATGACCCTTACCCTTAAGGAGATAATATCTGCAACTCCATAGATTGCCCTCTTGTTTTCTCTTTAAAGCTGTGTTTTTCATATTTTGAAACTTCAGTTGAAAATTTATTTTTAACTTTTGAAACATTTAATGTTCACTTTGCAGATTGTGTTATACCGGTACATATCGGAGCTTAAAACTTGTCTTGTGGCACATCAGGTACGTTAAACTACCAAAACAGGTCATTAGAAGTATACAAAAACAACGATCTTCACCCTGTAATATTGTTATCAGTTTGGTAAGACATGAGTTAAAATCTCGTTCCATGTACAACAGTATAAGGGGTGTCAATTCATTATGCGTCCCATATTAATTGTGTCGAGCGTAGATATTGCTTTGCTTATTTAACTTTGCTTATTATAAACCATGGTAAACTATGATAAACTTTGATAAACTATGATAAACCATGATAAACTATGATAAACTTTGATAAACTATGATAAACTATGATAAACTATGATAAACTATTGCGGTGATGGTTGATTCTTCATTTTTAACCGTTGTATGACAAATAGTATATTTTTCGTTTAGCCTGATATGCCTGCTCTGATCCCATATTTTTTCTAACAAGAGCTGATGATTACATAGGTTTTATTAAAAGCGAAACAATGGTTTAACCAAAACGAAATATTAATTTCTATTTCTTTTCACCCACAGATCTCTGCATCTGATTTTGTTCAATTTCTAACAGCTCCCCTCAAAGATGAAAAGGTAACATACTATTATTGAATACATGTGCTTGCTACCATCATTTAATATGATGTAACACTTTAATGATCGGTATTCTGGCAATACTATAAGCAATTTGCTGTCAAACTATTAGTGCATGACGTTTTTACAATTTCCTTATTTAACTTCTCAGGTTTGTATTCGTGACTTCATAACTGAGATGCAGGATTGCAGGGAGCAAAATGTGGTAAGTAACTTGAAGTAAATCGTCTTTCGTTTTCATTCTCTCTTCGCAATGTCATCTTTTATATATTTTTTTGGGTCGTTGGAGAAGAAGCATTATTAAATTAAAAGCTAATGTTAGCAAGAAAGCGTTGTAAGATTTCTTCTGTATCCACTGTAATCTTATGTAGACGACTTACAACTATCACGCACCTTCAACATGACTCATATTCAATGCAATTATATTTAAACAAAATTAATACAATAAATGTCAACATTCTCATTCTTTCTCTTTTTCCTTTTCTTCGAAGGGGAGGGGGGATTGAAATCATTGTCCTATATTTACGTACAATATCGACACATTGTATCTTCACAGATAACAAAGGAACAATATGCAAATTTATTGCCAAGGCTAGTAAACTATCAGCAGGTGATTTGATTACTTCTATTACTGCCATGTAATACGTTTACAACATCATTTTGTTAGAAAAATATGGTAGTAAGCATTATTACTAACATGTACATAACAATTTTGTGGTTAATAAAATTGTACAGGTTAAAGTATGCGTTGCATGAACGGCCATGAACGATATGTTTTATGAGAATGAATATCAGTATTAACAAATATACACATCTCGAACTTCTTGGGCAGGCACATCGTCACACACATACATACACAAAAACTGCGTAATGTATGCTGATATCGATTCTGCTAAACTCACCTTCTAGCTAAGTTCAATGAAAAGAACGCATATATTACATTGTGAATTGGGTGACCCCCAGCTATTGCTTCTTTGCATAGTAAATTGCGTTGTACCACACTGTTGCAAGGAGACGAAAGAAAACCTCAAATCCAATTGAACGTACTTTGGTCATTGATGAAAAAATATATTTTAATGTGATCAGTATAATTTGCTGTACCATCGGGATTTCAATAACCAGAAATCTATAGGCAGCACTGCTTTGCAAGTTTATCAACAACACGTTAATTGCTCTTATACGCTAGCTCCGACACCTGTGGTAATTTGTAAACGTTGCTAACTATACTATATATCACTTCTTCACAGTTCAAACTTGATGAATTCGTTAAGGCATATGACGAAGGCGTGAATAGGGGGATAATGGTGAGACATCGATCGTTTTCAATAATAAACAGAAAAAGTTATCGTTCCTCTTTAAAGTTGCATATCAATGTTTTGCATTCAACGTGTTGCATTAATTTTCAACAAGAAACATGTGATAGAATCTACTCAGTGACTTCATTCAATGTATTTGTGAACCATCTGCACCACATAGTGTTCGTATCCAATTACGACATTGTTAATACGATTGGTTTGAATCCATTTGCAGATGACACAAGATGCCTTAGTCGATTTACTGCAGCAGGTTCCGAAGCATAACCAGGTAACGTTATTCTTTACCGCAATTTATATGTGGATTTATGGATATATTGGGGCCACAGATAATTTATCAAACTAATTTGGCCGATTAATTTTAATGAACTTCCTTGAATATTTTTACGTTATCTTTTCAACAGGTTGATGTTAAAGAATACTTTAGCGCTTTACATCTTTTTCTGGAAAAGAAGATTGTAAGTTTGATCCCTCCCTCAGTTGTTAAAACACTGTACGCAATATGTAAATGTGTCAACGCATGTTCGGTTTAAGGTAAAGTCGAAACTTTGTCATGTTAAGAATATATTAAATGAAGCAGTGAAAGGGTTCTGGCCACTTTAATCCGGGATTATAGGGTTCAATTCCCCTTTTCTACTTCCACGTTTACTTTATTAAATACGAGGCTTTGCCTTTTTCATATAATGAAAAGTATCGTTTTTTTCAATTTTTAAATGGAAGATACACTTACTCGTAATTGAATATCATCCATTAAACTAATGTGGTCTTTTGGTGAAAATCCTTAGGAAATGGAAACTATCGGGTAAAATTTAACCGTGGGTTACAGTCACTGTCCATTCTCCTTTGCGTTACATTTCATAACACATTCAAACTTGTAATAGGCCTAATAAATACTTGTCTAATAACTTTTAATATATAAGTTTGCTAAAATGTTATCATTACGCATGAACCGCGATGAGGACATCTTTTACATAACGTTGTCTTTACTAAGTAGTGCTTATACGTTCCTATATTATATGTAGTCCATTGACCACAGGTAGTAGACTCAATAGCTTTCGACCATTATGCAATGTAGTTACTTCATATGTCGATGCAGAGTTACTTTAGACTGTAGTACATTCGGATTAACCATACCATTTATGCCCATGGTAAGCGGGTGTCAGATCACAATATATGTATCACACTCGTTTAGGCCCTGTACCACGTGACTGCTAAATCAACTTAGAGTCAATATTACCGCTTGTTAGCTTTATCAGGGATCTGGGTGTTTATTTATTAATTTAATAAACACAGTTTCCCTTTATTTGCAATTTAAATTGTTGATACGTTTCAAAAAGCAAACAAGAATGCACGGTTTTGTAAGCCTATGTTGATTGACAAAATGAATCATCGCGTTTCTGAGAGCAAAATGTGTTCACCTCACTCTCAATTAAAAATGGATTAAGTAACGTCAACACTTCCATGTAAAATTTGCAATCAAATATTAGTAAAAATAAAAGACGATTAACGAGATCTGCTAATAAGGTCGCATAGTCACCCGGTTTTACAATAACTCAAACTTGATATTTGTTTTTTTCATATCACAGATAAATGAAGCTAACTTTCGGAGTTTGATGTCAAATTTCCTGCGTCAGAGAAAGGTAACATTCCTTCCATATTTTGTTACAAATGTTACAGCTTGGATATATGAGTAATACACTCGAAAAATTGTTCGTCTACAATTGTTCAAAGCCTTTCCTCTGCTGGAACGGTATCTTGGAATGTTAACAAATAAATAGTAGAAGTTAGTCATATATTAACCAATCATTATTCTTAATCTGATATCCAGTCCGTTTACTATTTGTACATTACTTGATCTATTGGAGCAAATGTGTTAATTGAATGTTAAATACAGTTAAAACGCTATCTTTAAAACAGGTCAAACTTGAAGATTATCTCGCAGAAGTCAAGACAATCAAGGATGAAAGTCAAGTATGAAACTTCGAATTATTCACTACACTGATAATTGCGTAGAACTCATCTCAGAACAGAAAATACGAAGATAATTGTGTTTATCTTTTGTAATGATCAAATCGTTTGACAGATGAAGTATTAGACAATAATCTATGGTGACTTAATTAAGGCACAAAGTTAATTTTGATATGTTTTGTTAACCTTTATAAATCACTTTCATTGGTCCAGTTGAACCTATAATTATTGAGAATTGATTCTTTAAAAAGTTTGGATGTGTCAGTTAAAGTGACTGGACATAATAGTCTAATACACAGACCATTTTCATAGCAACTCATATGCAACACAAAACTCAATGAGAAAGCATAAGACTTTGATGACCTATCATGACATGTTTACAATTTGTTACACATTTGTCAAGTTGTGAATATCACCCACGGATTATCTGATGTTTATATAAAGTTAAGAGAACATATTTCGGTTGAGTAATTTGAATATAAAAACAATTAAATAACATTAACAATAGGGCCTGTACTGATGAGCCGAGATCATCATCATTTTAGCCGTAAATGAACATACCAGAGTTTAAGCATATTATAAGGTAACAACCAGAATACCAACCAGAATAGCAACAAGAATAGCAAGAGAAACAATGATTGCACTTAAATTTCTTTGTATACACACAAAGGTACGATTGTTATTCACTGTAGATTTTCATGTATCGCTAAAATACAAATGCATGTCGTATGATCGAGACGATGCAAGTCTGGTCGTCTGCCGTACTCATCTATGAAATTTGTCATTAAAGAACAATTTTTTGGGGGGTTCTGCTATCATAGTTAAAGGGGATAAATAATTCAAACACGGAAATTGTGTATCAAAGCTTTCTTTTAAAGAATTATGACGATTTCATAAGATTTTGCAACATGTTGTTACTTAATATTCTGGGGAATTGAGTGTTATTAATTTAATAGAAAAAAATATAGCTTAATGCAAATATGCCTGTATTATATTTGTAAAGAAAATTAATATTGACGAGGAACTTGTTTTGTCCTCCAAATAGAATTCATATCATTAACGAATTCAACAAGTACAAATGTATTATTTACTTAGGTCCATATAAGTTATGAAATCTGTATCTCATCATCTTTCCATCGTTTTCCTTTCTATCGCATATCTGTGTTATTCAACATGCGATAATAGTGCATCCCATGCAGTAATTTATTTTATGAAATTCCATTTTTTTTTTGCAGATAACAAATGAAGTATTTGAAAAGCTGTTATCGGTTGCGCTAGAATACGAGGAGGTAATTAAGTGACACCGTGATATGGTTCTCTTCGAACGTTGGATAATAGATCTTTTATGTGTTTTAATCTGTAATATCTTTGTATAATGCATTTTGCGCACTGCAAAGTTTTGTCTTAATGATTCATCTTCTACATTCCTATACAGATAAATGTACATAACTTGATGCGGGGAGTCAAGGCCTGGGGAAAAGAAGCTTTCGTGAGTATTCTTCCAATTCAAAATGATTGTTGTTTGGCGAGAATCCTCGACATTATACTTAATTGCATATATTTATATATAAATATATATATATTTATTTAACTTTTTAATTCACAGATATCATCCGAACGCCTTTTGAGCTTTTTTATTGAATGTGCCAAGTGCGATAAGGTAATGATTTTCTATTAATCTTTGTGTTTGTTACATAATCGTTTTATTCGTAATGTATGTAATGTAAATTGTTTCTCCCCAAATGGAATAAATAACAGAAAATCCTTATATATCATGAGGTACATAGGGGTGGTCATCCCTGGCATGAATTCAATTATAAACCAAATTAAAAAACTATTAAAAAAGGACAAGAAAACTTTAACTACGAAATAAATAGACTGATCATTGAAATTGTCAACGTGTTGTAAATTTGATCTTCCATGTTAATAAAGAAGCCTTTCTTAAGTTAACAATGTCTCAAGTGGAAGGAGACATGGCAAGGTATTATTCTTGCTGCTGAAAATTGCCCGGATAAATGGCGAAATCCAGAGCAATCAAAATAAACTAATTTGTCCCAATCTTGATAGCACGCTCCAAGAAGGAAATTTGTCACATGCATAGATAGCTAATTTTGGTTTAAAAAAACACACATTTCTTTATTTCTATACAGATAAATACACACAACTTCTTGGAAGAATTCAAGACTTGTCGAAGAGAAGATTTCGTGAGTGATTTTCAATAATGAATGAATTTGTGTTGGCAAGAATCTAAAGTTAATTGTAAATATAAAAGTTAATTGTACATAATATTTTATAAAAACATAGTATTTGAATTTATATCTTTATATATATTTCTGATAGTGATATCTTATACTTCACCGATGTCGTTAGCCGGTTTTTCGAACTTGTAAACTGAATGTGCTAAGTGAGATAAAGTAACTTTTGTTTTTAAAGAAAACACAAGTCAATCAATAAAATATTTAAAAATTTGCGAAATTAATAAGCTGTGCATTGATATTTCAATATGCCGTACATTTTACTTGGCAGGTGGATGAAGAAACCGTCTTCAAATTTACAATAGACCTGCTAAAAAAAGACGTGGTAAGATATATCAATGTCATGTCTTAGACTGATCAGGTCAATGAACGAAACGTATCATAACGGCACATAGAAACAATCATATATTTTCTTCAATGGGATAAAAAAACACATCTACGGAAGAGTAAATATTGGAAAATAATTTGACATGTGTCCTACAAAGCAAGCAAAAGAAACATATTAATCAACATTTAGATTGTGTCCCGAGATAGAAATTACAAAACCAAATCAGTCCATTGGGGCAAAAGGTGTGATGTCCTTCACTACAATTCACAAAATTGTTTTCGTTCTTTTTATTGTTTTCCCAGCATGGACTCAATTTAAAGTTGAAAACTCTGTTTTTGCAATAAAGAATAAATCAATATAATGTAAAGTTCAGCTTCCTAAATCGGTAACCTGTGAAATTCATTAATTGTCCATTGAATAACACTACGTTGTTCATTTGTATTTAACAGGTGGATAAAGACGCATTCTTGACGTTCACAATGTCCTTGCTCAAAGAAGGTTTGGTAAGATAAATATATCTCTTCATGATGTCAAGTAATCAATTCAGTGAGCGAAACGTATCATAAATCTATAAGTCATGGTAAACAATCATACATTTTCTTCAAAGGGATATTGACCGAGGTTATAGTCACATTCTGAAAAATGGTTTGATTTCATAAAGGGAAAATACACTTAAACTGTTTTGATGTTTCTTCTTCTGTTTTTTTGCATTGTTTTCCTTGCATGGACTCAATTTACAGTTGAAAACACTGTTCTTTTTACAAAAACACTAATAATGATCAATTAAATATAAACACTGTGGAGTTCAGTTTCCTAACCGATTAACTATGACATTCATCAATTGTGCATTAAATGGTAATATGTTACAACATTGTATTTGGCAGGTGGATAAAGAATCCTTCTTGACGTTCACAATGTCCTTGGTAAGATTCAGTCCATTGCGACACAAGGTGTGATGTCATTCACGATAATACATGGAAGCTGTTTTCGTTTTTGTTTGTCATTGTCTTCCGTGCACGGACTCAATTCAAAATTGAGAGCCTTGATTCTTCCCCAAAAGAATAGATATTATTGATATATAAACAATGTAAAGTTTAGCTCCTTTGTCCGTTAAACTGCGAACTTCATAACTTGTGCATTGAATTGTCAAGATGTTGTACATTGTATTTGGCAGGTGGATAAGGAATCCTTCTTGACGTTCACAAAGTCCCTGCTAAAAGAAGACTTGGTAAGATATATCTCTTCATGTCCTAAACTGATCAGGTAAATGAACGAAACGTATCATAAAGCTACAAGTCATGGTAAACAATCATATATTTTCTTCAAAGGGATATTGAAGTGGTTATAGTTGCATGCTAAACAACGTAGCCGAAACTTTTCTGCATCTTTAAGTTAAAAGCTTATCCTGACAGATTTCGTATTGCGACAAAAATCAAAGATGCAAAGAAGGCTAATATTGAAACAATGACGTCATAATATGACACTAAAAGCAAGCAATACAAAATATATAAGTCTTCATCTAGATTATATCCCGAGATGGAAATCTTAAAAACAATGCAGTACATTGCGACAAAGGTGTAATGTCATACACGGAAAAAACATTTAAAATGTTTTGATTTTTCTTCTTTTGTTTGTCGTTTTTTCTTGCACGAACTCAATTCACAGTTGAAAACACTGTTTCCTTGTCTAAAAAAGTAATAATGATCAATTAAGTATAAACACTGTAGAGTTCAGTTTGCTTAACTGATAAACTAAGAAAGTCATCCATTGTGCATTTAAATTTTTATATATTTCTACCTTGTATTTGGCAGCTGGATAAAGAATCCTTCTTGACGTTCACGATGTCCTTGCTAAAAGAAGACGTGGTAAGATATTTCGTCATGTTTTAAACTGATCAGGTCATCTAACGAAACATATCATAAAGATTCAAGTCATGGAAACAATAATATACTTTCTTCAAAAAGATATTGACCGAGGTTAAAGTCGAATGCTTAACAATATTGTTTTTTTTCACCAAGTTTTCTACACCTTTAGGTATATTTCATACATTCACAGATTTGGTTTCTCGAAAAAATTAAAACATGTAATGTCAATGTGTTGTACATTGTAATTGGCAGGTGGATAAAGAATCCTACTTGACGTTCACAATGTCCCT
>JAIPMN010040622.1:1655-12421 GCA_020650975.1 Apostichopus californicus
CCCCCCCCCCCCCCCCTTGAGTATATATATATATATATTTTTTTTTTTGTAAATTTTTTTTTTTAATGTTTTTATGATATCGCTAGTAATTTCAAAAGAGAAAATGCTAAGATGCAACTTACAAGGCCTGGGAAATGCCATTTCCAGCGATCTGGGAGGCATTTTCAGCCAAAATTTTCTTGTACGCTTCGCGCCAACTCACGCTTAAATAGTTTGCAATGCCAAATCTACGGCTCTGGTAATTAGCCGACAGTTTCGCCCCCCCCCCCTTGGCAAATTCCTGGCTACGCGCCTGGGTATAACGGCCTAGGTTAGTATCAATTGATAAAATTTGGGGCATATGACGAGGTGTATCTGAAGGTGAGCGCCGACGATTTTCATATCTTCCAAAAATACAGCAAAATTTGGTTGAAAAGTACAAATGACCTAGAAATTTTAACATAGATTTGCTAGTAAATCAGAATGATTATTTTTTTCGTGAATATTAACAACTTTTTTTATTTATTATTATTATTATTTTTTTTTTTTTTTTGGGGGGGGGGTGGTCATATTAAGGGTGCATCTGCGTGTGGGTTTCTCCACTGAGCCGAACACGGTGCGCTGGGGGTCAAGCCCTTCTATTTGAAGTCTGTATGTCAAGAGGCCATGCAAATATGGTTTCAGAAATTTCCAGCTAAAAATATTTATAAAAAATTCTTCTGGCAACGAATCGACGTGTGTAGACATCAGTGGGTCATATTTTGCTGTTGGCGCTGAATATGATTGTTACACGGAACTGTGTATATACATATATACGGCTATGTTGCTACCAAGCCTATTGCACTAGTATTACACTGACCGTATCGTACCTGGTACTGGAATTTCAGTTCTCAGTTTAGTTGTTTACAACGTTCATTGGAGCTCGTGTGACTTATCTGAAGATGTATTCCTAATGTTCGATTCTGAAAGTGATTACAAAAATTTGGACCTGGTCTGTTTCTTGCTATGTTGCACGAACTTCTCATTGCATTACATGGAATCCCTGGAAGCATTTTCACCAAGTCTGATGGGGATAATAAAATAAGGGTTAGCCTAACTAACAGTTAACTTAAGATAATAATCAGGCTAGGCCTAGCTCAGGTGCCTGCGTTAGATATATATATATATATTCTTACGATGTTGCAGACGATCAAGTGTTGGGCTCAACGTAAGGCCTAGTATAACTAAGTTCTGCTACCCATACTAGGCCAAATGTGTCGTTATATATAGCTGACTCAGACCTTCAATAACTAACAGGATGGATAGAACAATTGGGCTAGTTAACCAAACCATTCATATCTTTTATGCTCAAAATTTCAGGCAATTGGGAAGAATTACATATGGGCTAAAGAATAGAATAAGTTAGATTTAGGCATATATTCTTAATCTTACCCTACCTAAACTAAAGCTAAAGACAATGCTAAGAGGACTGATTGTGATTTGAGATCTTGGTCAAAAATGGACATTGCATCCTTCCAGCAATAAAAATGCCCTGGACCCCCCCCCCTTTTGCTTAAAGCAAATTATAGAGATTAAGCTCACTTTGAATATGACCTGTGCTACAAAATACAAGGCCTACAAGCCTGTTACAGTACTTGTACAGTAGATGCTTTCAGGCATAACTGGAAGCTGAAGAGGCAGTGAACATTAACAAACTTGGAATCAACATGATAAATGTCAAAGCTAATTATAAGGACAAACATAATTGTGACTTTTGCTACGAGAAAGCAACCACCGAACAAATCATTAATTGTGATTATTTTAGGAACATTACAGGGGTGGACATGAGGGAAACTGAGCTTACGGACTCAACTATCTACATAAACTCAAAGAAACTGTCAACTTAATTAAGAGAATCAATGATATAAGAAGGAGAGCTTTAATTGACAAACTATAGCAAAGCTTTCCAGTGTACAGTAAGGAATCTTGCACAATTTCACCATTTGTGCCTGATATACTTATATCAGAGAGGACTTAGTGATGAACCACATACTGATAAATCACATTTTTTAAAAAGAGGATATGGATGCTAGTGGCCCCCTATTTCTGTAACCAACTGGTCAGACCACCCATGATAGTGGTTGCAAGTTATAGGGACCTATTGAGCTATTGGTAGTGTTTAGTGAAAAAACAAAGAGCAAAAAACAAAAGGTTATTTGCCGAACATGCTTGGAATGTTAAAGAGGTTGAGAAGGGTGGTAAGTGAAGTATTGGTACTGTCATTAAAGTTCTGCCCAAATATAGTATATTATTTCATAGATCATGCACCCAGTGTCTGTGACATGGGAAATGCCTAAGTATCTTTTTAATCTGGAATTGAATTTCCCTCAGTATATAATGCAATTTTCTTGGAAATTTAAGTGGTCTTACATCTGATTTAATAGCTTTATCGTTAATCATATGTTTTGTGCAATTTCTTTGATAGGTCGTTGGTGGCTTACCACATCTGAGTCCCAGTGAAGAAGCCCGTTTAAACAGACTCTGTCTCCTGTCCTCGCACTTCAAACGATTTGAGTCTTTCATCAAAAGACATGGAGGAGAATGTGTACAGAAAGGTGCGGTAGCTGTTGGATTAAAAATTTCCGTTTTGGTTCTAAAGCCATGTGCTCAAATGCTGTTGACTGTTTGACTCTGTATAGTCTTGGAGTACTACTGTATTTAATTGATCAAACTAAATTGCATAAGCTAGTCATTTACATTGTTCCACTTTCATAGTGTCATACAATTTAAGGTTGGCACTGTACCCAGTGTCGCAAATGCATGCACAGTCTAAGTTATCCATCACTTCCAAAAGCAAAGTGCCCCTGAAGGTCTTGCTATCCACTGTCCCACCAACCCCTGTCCTGTCCAGAATAAAACACAGCTCAGTCCATTCGCAAAATTTTCAAGAAAGTTCATGAACTGTGAAAAATGGTTCCCTGTTGATCAGAGCCCTTTTCAAAACTTCAATTGTCCGTCATGTCTTTTTCAAGCTTTATTTCAAGCCTTCCACTAGGCTGCTTGGTATGATTTTCCAATAAATAAATTGATCCCTGATTAAGCACAGACAATATATCTGGGGAAACAATTGTCAAAGATAACTTCTTGTGTTTATGTTGGAGAGGCAGCCGCTTTTACTGAGAAATTTGTGTATTGAATTCTATTCATCTCTTTTATGATTCTAGATGACGAAAATGTTAAATTGGAGGATGGGCTATACCTCAGGTCATTTTGCTCTGGTTTAGATGAAGCTCTCTCTGGATACAGAAAAACACTGTTAGTTCTTGAAGAAGATGTAAGTATAGGCCTCAGCAGCTTTTTTTCAACTCTGATCCCTGAAAATGGGATCATATTTTTCACATTCAGTGTGCATGAGGTATAGCAACGTCAAAGTCTTTATCATGTAAGTTTGGAATACGTTTATTCTGTGTCCTTTTTATTTGTGTATTTGCAAGTGCTTTATGTTTGTCTTTATCTCTCTTTGATGTTTACAAAATTTAATATAATAAATTCAGGGGAATGCAAAATGGTCAACTTGCTATAAAAGTGCAAAGCTGCATAGGAGTTATTGAACATATGAACCATTGTACTTTGGGAGAGAAATTAAGAGCCTTCAAACCTTCTACACATATATAAATATGAACACTTTAAAGAATGTCCTGACATTTGTATAAATGTGGAAAAAAAAGTTTGAGAACAAATGTTAAAATTTAAGATTAGTTTATATGTGTGGAACCATTTGAACTTTCCGTGTGAATTGTCCTCAATTGTTACAAGTGAGAATCTTAAGTTTAGGAACGTTCTTTTAACCATGTGATTTATATATAGCCTTACCAGCTCACGATGTCTAAAGTAATTGTTCTTCTAAACAATACTCTTTGGAGAATACCAACATGATTTTTTTTGGTTTTCCTCATCTTTCAAGATTTTGAATGACCCAACCCTGACAATGGGTCACATCATCTGTTTGACCGAGCCATACCAGGGTCTGTTTGTGTCCTTGAGTGGCATCCTGGATAAACTAGAGACTGGTCGTTACCATGGCTGCCAGATTTTGGACATGCTTCAGACAGGGGAATGGATGTATGGCCAGCCGGACATTCAGCAGACTGTACAGAGGCAATTATCGTACTTACATCTGTTTTAAATGCAGCTTTCTCTGTCAATTTCAGTGTATATATTGATATTAATCAAGTAATATATCAAGTATATATCAAGTAATATATCAAGTATATATTGATATTAATCAAGTAATCAATGCTAAAATCCCTTTTCAATGCATTAGCTTGAAAACTCATTTTCAGTTTCAAATAATTCAGAAATAGAATATGTTTTTTCTTAAGCTTGTAATTTCTTGTCTGGGCAGATTGATTTAAACGTGGATAGGAGATCAGGAAGAGGGCTGTTAAGAATTTTAGGATTTTATTGGTTACTTGAAAGTTCTTTTTCTTTGATTGAAATATACTGCAGAAGGTTTTCTGAGTGTGATCAAATTGCTATTTCATATTGAGTAGTACTGGTTAGGCTTGGTGTAACTTGCCATATAGTGCCAATCAAAATGCATTTGGTAGCCTCAAAGCGATTAGAAAGTGACTTCTTTGAAGGATGGAAATGGGAAGTTAATGAAAAAGTTTACCTCACTGTGTTTATTCCATTATCACGATACTATAAAACAAAAAGGTATTCACAAAGCTTTGATTATCAACAAGATGTATTTCAAAACTTAAGAGAATCTGTGAACCCTCTGAGAAATCATCTTTCTAACCATTTTATTGTTTTGTTTCGTTGTTTTCTTCTGGTGGGTGTTCCTCATATCAAGTCGTGGACACTAAATGACATATTTTTCTCATCTTCAGGATCTTATTTACTTGCCATCGTGTCATGTTTGACCAACTGACCACTTGGCTGCTCAATGGACTTCTGCTGGATGAATACGGTGAATTCTTCCTCCACAAAACAAATGAAGCACAAGCGGACCAAACGAACGTAGATGACGAAGACGATCTGGGCATCGGTGGAATAACTGGTAGACAGATGAAGCGAGCTCTGGTATGTGAACAATTGTTCCCACCTCCCCCACCCCCTCCCCACCCCACCCCTCCCCCTCTGCCTCTATTCATTGACATTCTTACTTGTAATGCAAGATCCAGATTACAATCATGTGTTTGCAGGTCCAATTGTTTAAGTGATTTAAGTTGGATATAAAAAAACAATGTCATTAACTGAAAACTGATTGATTGAAATTATAAATCAATTTAAAAGTAGCGAAGGAATATTTGGCTTAACTGGAATGGAACCAGGGACGTCAGGACTTCCAGTCAGGTACCCTACAAACAGGGTTATCATTCATTCATCCATTCATTCATTCATTCATTCATCCAGTTATAGGTTCACTCATTCAGTAATTAATTAATTAATTCATTTCAAGTTTAACCAGGAATCACAACACAACTAAATTTGAGTCAGGTGGGAAGGAATAATAATACAAAAAATAAGACAACAATATAACAGGTGAAGATTGTTTGAAAGTTGCAAGCGTTATTAACACAGATTTCTTAATTAACCATTTCATTCTGTACCTTGGATTCTTTATTGCTCTGTGGCTGTTACAAAAATAATGTCAAATCCAGTGAACCAAATGATGGTGAAATCTTTCTCTGTATCCTTCCAAGACTTGTTACAATGAGAAAGCAAGATGGAGACACTCAGAGGTAGTGACCGAAAAAAATATATATAGAAAATAAAATATCTTGAAACTCAATAAATGAGAATGTTAATAATTAGAGCATAAAACTAAAACAAGGAAGTGATGTAATCACCTGATTTAAAACACAAGAACCAAACAATTATCAACTCCCCAAAGATAACATTTTCATGTAATTTGTTTATCCATGCAGCTGTTATCAGTTTGTGAATGTTTCCATTTCTAGCACAATTGTCCCTGATTTTTGGGGGAATGTCTTTTTTTTACATTTTTTTTATTGTACTCTAGAAAGTAATTGATGGCTCAGATGTGGCTCATGACCACTTTGCAATTAATGCTCCAATGTTACCAAGCTATCTACCGTTGAGGGTCGCCGAAAAGATATTGTTTGCCGGAGAATCTGTGCAAATGTTTGAGAGCAAGAAACAGAAGTCGGTGGCCAAATACACAGGTATAGTGTGGCTTTTATAATGTGCTTGTCTGGTGTTTTGTTGTCTGTGAACTGCCCTTGAAAATGTTGGTATCATCTGAATTCTAGGTTCTCATCCTTTTTCCATCCACGGACCCAAAGGGACCGGGAAGAAATATTAATCCCCCTCCTCCCTTAAACAAAGGGAATATCATCAATGACCTCTGCACTAGATGGCACCCTCACACAGCATATCAGTAGTCAGTTAATTGCTGACAAATTAACTCAGATGTCATATTATTTCCAGCTTATGAAGTTACTTCTTCAAAAATAATGAGGACGCACCGTTTCAGTAAGAAAGACTTTTGGTCAAAATCGTTCTGCGACATATTATATGATATCTCCAAACTGATCGTCTAGATCTTCAGAGCAACAACTTGTGGGAACGTAGGCAAAGGTTTGAAAGAGAGAGAAGGAATCAAAAGTCACTTACATCTATTCCTGGCACTTTTAACACATTTTTACCATTTTGCTCATTCATATTAATGATAGTACCATGAGCTATTAGTCACTGTTTTTACCAAAAAAGTTTCGTTAGAATTTTTTTTAAAAGACAGTTGTCAATTTCATAAGTTCAAAGTTGTGGTATATTTGATAAATCATTGTTTGATAAATAAAGTTACTTTATCGCACAATGCGTATAGTTTTTAAATTATGCCGATTAAAATGGTAACTTCTGCAGTTAGTGATTTATTAGTTTTTGGTCACAGAATGTTAAAAGTTAAATTTGTTACAAAACATTTTCATGTTTATCCAAACTTTCTTTTTCTCTCGTGTAGATCCTGTTTTAGGCAGTAATGAAGAAAAATTTGCCAAGAAATTGACAGAACTGAAACATCAGTCAGTGTTCTCCATACATCAGTTTGAAATAGTCGTGAATGAGATAAGGTCTTGTGTTGCTGAGGTAGGTTTCTAGATAAAAAATAGTACAGTTTAAGAATGTTTGTGGCTATTATCTTAGTCCAAATCCCATTTTAGCCAATTATGTCTTGCTCCATTCCTGCTTGTTTATAATTTACTAGTCCGCCTTCCATTGCTCATGTATTTTTATGACAATAATGTGCTAATAAAATATTTCTAAAATGTATCTTTTTCCAACAAGTACAAACTTTTTACAAAGCAATGTAAATAATGAATGTAAATCTAAATTTCTTTCCTTCTACAACATTTTGATCATATTTTCACGAGTTGCTATAAAGAGGAGAAGTTTTCTTTGATTTCATTTCTTCTTGCAAAAATCCGGCCCTGCTACATTTTTGGAAGGTTCCGGCCAAATCCGGTTCCGGCTAGATCCAGAACAATGCATCCTGTGCATCGCTTATCATATCCTGGTCCCCATGTAGCTGTAAAACCGTTTTTACAGGAATATTCTATTAAAATGTATTTAAACTGTATGTCACCCAAATATGTTAGTTACATTTAGTCAATTCAATAATGAATCTGTTTTAAACCTGGAGTTGCTCCAGTCATTTGTGTACAGTAAACAACATCATGTGACGAAAATGTCATGCAAAGCACAGATATATGTCAATTTGGCTGTCTAAAAATTATTTTTAATTTTTTAATTATTGGTTTGTTTAATAACCTCTCTGAATGTTAGCTTAATTTTCACAGGGACTTGTTGGATTCGTTCATAAGTTTCGTTTCGATTATTATGTGATACCAGTCACAATGTGTGTGTTTGACGCTTTTATATACCCATAGCACCTGTGGACATTAGTTGTAGAGGAACACAAACTTGTATCGGAGTTGATCATCCTGAAAGATTTTTACCTCCTCGGAAGAGGCGAGTTATTCTTGGCATTCATCGACCAGGCTCAATTGTTACTTCAAACCCCTCCCAACCAGTCTACAGAACATTGTAAGTATAAGCTAATTCTATAGGGGTTAGTCCTCATGCACATAGAACCTGGAGATTCTAAAACTTTGTAAAAAGCAAGTGGACAGATACTTCAGGTTATGATGAAAAAAACAAACTTCTGTTACCAGGAGATAGTAAAAATGTGTGAAGATTTCAAGCTGGTGCATTAGATACAATGCATGTGCTTGGAAATTTAAATAAATTAAATTTAAAATAAATAAGATTTAAAAAAATCAAACTAAAAATTTCTAGGAAAGTAATTGTCTGGAGATTATTAAGAAACGAGCGTTCGTAGAAAATCACTGCAGCAAGTAGCCAGTTATCTTACCCAATCTGGCAAAGAATGAAGAATTTGTTGAAGTGAAAGAAAAGTGAAGAGCTGTTGCAAACAATTGAGGCAAGTTTCAAACAACTTGATACTTTTCTGGGCTAAGCCAACACTTGTTAATTTGAGCCAAGGTAGAGGGTGCTAAATGTATACTAGGTACCCATGGCATGGTTAATTTGTAGACATTGGTTGTGCCATAAATAATTCATATTTTTTTTTTAACTTTATCGAAAAGGTCTTGTCATATTAGGCCTATGAATATTGGAGGTGTGATATTGTTTAATGGAGGTAGTCATGGAAGGGGGAGGGGGGCAGAAACTGGGAAAACCTCCATACTTTCAATTTTCACCTGACCACTACTTGATATACCAGTCCAATTTTTTTCCACCAAATTTGACAGATACAAATATGGCCTTCAAGCAGGCTGCTCATAAAGTGTTATTTGAAGATGACGAAACTCTGTCCAGGTTTCACATCACAGTTCCACTTAAAGAAGGCAGCCCAGGAAAAAGTAAGTTTGACCTGAACTTTGTAGCATAAATTGCAGTGGTGATGGTATCCTGTAAGCACTGCCATGTTTCTAAATAATAAATGATTTAATTTGTTGGGATTGATGTTTCCATTGGCATCCTGCTTTGTACAATTTTGTATGTATATCTATTATAATTGAATATAAAAATGTGCATTCACTTATCTATTGCAGCCCCTACCCATCCCCCCCCCCCCACCCACTTCCCTAATCTGTAATTATTGAAGAACAATGATGATAGGTTGAAGCTGACATATTGTTCAATGGTCCCAGAATTAAGAACAGTAATAGTTGCCACTTTCTCTCGAAACTTTCTTTAAATAAATCTGTTGAAGCAATTCAAAGGTTTCCTTCCTTACTGTACGCAAAGACTGTATTGGTTACAAATATCTACTACCATGCACAATGCTGAAATGCATAACGAGAGAAGAAATGGAATCACCTTGAAAACAGATTTGATGGGAGGTATATCTATAATTACAGTTTCTTCAATGAACAGCATACATCTCTGTTGTCATTTCTCTATTTCTTTAATTAGAGGGTGCCTTAGGAGGTAAAGTTGAGACAGGCTGGCACCTAATGGGTTTGAGCTGTACTTTTCATTGGCCGGTTCATATCATCTTCACTCCAAGTGTTGCCGAGAGGTAGGTCGAAGCGCCTAGGCCAAGTAGCCTAACATGCTGATTTGTATTGGCTCATGCTTTCAACTATGAAAATCTACAGCCTGCCCAACTGATCACAACCTGACTCAATTGGACCTATATTTCGATTGTCACAAAGACTTGTGGAAATAAGATTGACCCATAGCCCACTGATAGACTGAGCAGCACACACACTGACTGTTTGCTGTTAATGGCCGGATCCCGTCTAGGTCACATGCAAATTTATCACCCTGCGATCGGTGACATTTGGTAAAACTGTATTTGGTAAGCAGTGTTAATCACATAGAAACTGCAAGTCAAAATCTGGGATATTTTTCATCATTATTTGAAATTATCAAAATAAAGAATGAACACCAATTTTCCCAATTGTTTGTTACTTATGACACTTTGTCACTATGAACTTTGGTTCAATACATGTAGAAATAAAACAGGTAAGTTGAAACTGTTGTCTGATAGGATTTCATTGTGATGTTTATGTCATTCACAGGTACAACAAACTCTTTAAGTTCCTATTAGCTGTCAAACGGGTACAGTTGGAGCTTCAGCAGTGTTGGATTCACCACATGGACCGAAAGAACCATGTACCTTCCATCGAGGAGACTACCATATGGCAGCTGAGATCACACATGGCCTTCCTGATTGATAGCATTCAGTATTACCTACAGGTATTACAGATAACTTGTACTGGCTCCATACTTAACCATGCTAATAGCATCCTTCCTGATTGATAGCATTCAGTATTACCTACAGGTGCAATAGCCACAAAAAAAATACATTTGTGTATTGAAGAAGTTGGAAAAAAGGGGACAGATCTCGTGTCCGGCAGTTGCCATATAAATTTATTTATCATTGATTAAAAAAGATGTTTACCGACTAAATTTGTTTTACTGTCTTCACCAGGTTGATGTTTTGGACACCCAGTTTTCTCTCCTGCTGAGTAAAATCCAATCCACCAGAGACTTTGAGGCAGTCAGAGTAGCTCATGATCAGTTTTTAACGTCTTTACTTGTGCAGTGTTTCCTGCTTACCAAGCCGGTAAGTCAATTTCAACTGCTGCTTTGTTAAAATGAGGACATAAATATTGGACAGAACCCAATAGACAGATTGTCCTCAAAGTTTTTTCATCCCAAACTTATATCTAGACTATCTACAGGAAGAACAAGTAATTTGATAATTTACATTGATCTCAGGTGGATTTGGTTTCTTAAAACATGAC
>JAIPMN010040623.1:0-21982 GCA_020650975.1 Apostichopus californicus
GACGCAAAACATGATGCAGCGACGATGAAACGAATGAATTATCATCATTGAGTATATTACAGTACTTAATATGGGGGTCTGGTTGGTAACGAGGGGTACAAAAACAAAAACAAAGCAAACAATGGAACTTCAAGAGCATATTTACAAGAAGAAAATCACATTATCAATTTGTCATCACCGATTAAGTTAGTCCTGACAACAGTAATATAGCCAATACGTTTACCTTAGTATGTTCATCATCAAAATGAACATAAAGATGTAATTCATCAACTTTGACCTTTTTGCATTCGAGGCATTTTCTTGCCAGTGTAGAATAATAATAATAGTAATAATAATAATGCGAAGAAGCCGATGGAGAGGCTACATGTGATGTATCACTTGGACCAGATATTAATAGGGTATAGTGAGTTATATTTCATCCTTAGTGACGAAAGAGATAAACGTCATATATGCCATCGAGTGGGAAATTATTATAGGCTGCATGCTTCGTTTAAGTTGACAGGAGATGTATACATAGGCCTACACATGTGTTATACAGTGAAGCGTGTGATAGGATTGTCCGAGAATGCTGGCTATACTTGCTTGTATTATAGAAACCATACTATGCATGCAGCCAGATTTTGACAATTTTCAAACGCTTGTAACGGCTCTATAATATCCTTGCATATCAACTTTCAAGTGGAAAATTCAGTTTCTTCTAATGTAAATAAGTAGAGGGTCTATATATAAGTTATATGAGCAATCAAAAACAGCATTAAGTTCTTGCTTATGTTGATTCAATTACAATACTTTCATTCGATATCTTGCTTGTTATATAAGTTATGTCATATTTTTCTTCCTTTTCTTTCTTGTAATTTTGTTGTAGATGTACAAAAGATACATAAAGATGTTTTTTGAATAAAGATAGAAAAAAATAGTTTAAAAACTCTCATTGACATTACAAACAGTTCCAAACCTTTATTTAATAAATTAGTGAGTTTATTCATACAGCTCATATTGTCCCAGCTGCATGGGCCGTACAATGAATTAGGAAAAGCTTCTTATATGCATATGAGGTCATGAATATGTATGACAATGCTTTTCTTTTATGCACCAAGACCCTCAAGTTTTTTCCATCTCTCAATACAAGTTATAATGTGGCAAGTTACATTGCCTTAAGAAGTATGGTATTGTATGATACTACATGTGATGCAGTATTTCTCGGGTTAGGGTGAACTCTAGGGGTTAACCCTAAACCATAGGGGTTTACCGGTCCACAAGATACGTTATCATTGATTGGGCTGTATCATGCATCATTACATTGCTCGACATATTAAACTGTGTACAAAACGGCTCTCTTGAGAAATACTGTCACTTGAGAGGATTGGCTGTTTTCATGCAGGCAAGTCATTATATCACATAGATCATTGATTATGTCAGGTATCGATACGATCTCCTCCTCCTCCTCCTCCTCCTCCTCCTCCTCCTCCTTCTCCTTTAGTGCTTGTGAGAGTTGCGGACGGTGATTTATTCTATTTGTCTGCCCGATCAAACCGTTGATACGGGACAGAACGTGACAGAACATTCAACATTAAAACTTCAAACAGAGTTTATTTGATAATCGTGACAACTACGAAATTTTGGTTTTCATGGATAGGACCTATTATGTCTTGGGTCAGTGACGTTTCATAAAAAGTACCACAAAATAACCAGTCGACAAATCATATTTTACAACATAATTTTTTCTTTCTTTTTTACTTCAGGTTTTTGATGCTAGAAATGCGACGACCGCTCATGATATGTACCACGCAATATGTAACCACATGGGCTATGCAACAAACAAGGGCAACTTGAGGTAAGGCAGTGAGGACTACCGTATGCAAATTTTAGTTTGGCAGAATTATAAGCTCAGGCATGTTACCTGTAAGGTCAGGAAGAAGCAGCTACCGGTCAGGCCTCGAGTTAGGCCGTAGGTCAACTTCTGGTCACCTTCAGGTAGCACCACAGAGTTTGTTGAGCCACTTTCTTTGTGCCTATTGACCACATACGTAACAATTACCAGTGGGAATGTCAAGAAATTTATGCGTGGAGGTTGGACACTTCTCATTAGGTCATACATAGGAACGTGTAAGGTAACTGAACCCGCATTGCCATTTTCACTCTCCCTTTACAAAGTCACAGATTAAAACCCTCTGTGGGCAGAAGCACCACATGTTTCCCCATCCCTCTCCCTCCCATAATAAATGTTACCCCCTTCCACCCCTCTTTATTAAGATTTACTGGTTCAAATGGATATATAAAGTTAGCATGTATTGCCTGGGAAGTGTTCACAGAGGCCGCTTGAATCATCGGGCCCCGTTGATCATGGGGGACCCTTATTCAATTTAACCGCCCCCTCCCTCCATTCCCCTTCCCCCATTAAGTTTTACTGGCTCAACCCGCGAAAATAGAAAGTTGTTTATGTTTTGCCTGGAAGTGTTAATAGAGGCCTCTGGACCGTGGACCCCTTTGATCTCAGGAGACCCTAGTCACTTGCCTGATCGGTCTGTGTGATGTTCCTATAACGTGGCTTCCCATATCATTGTTATGTGTACAGCTTATGCGTGTGCATGTTTATGTGATTGCAATTTGAGAGCAAGTCACTTTATAAGTTAGAGGGCTCACTTCAGTAAATACTATTCTTCACACGCGTCCGATTGCCCAGGCAGTTATCCAAAGCCGTGACTGCACTTAACTTCACCTCAGTAGTTACGTATAGTCCAGAGCATGAACTAAGCAGCCGAGTAAGTTCATCCCGGGTTAGTCAGCAACGATTTAATTATGGGAGGTTTCTCCGTCAGTACAGAGACATGTTTAACGGTATAGTTCCAGGCACGTTTTGCACCAAATCTTACCAGTGGTAATTTACTTGTGAAGATTACTAGTAGTAGTACTGTGTTAGGGATGTTGTAGGCTGTCTTAACATTAATTAAGACACAGTTACAGGCCAACGCTGTGTATAGATGGTTAGTCCAATGTTAGGTTCTGGAAAACGGTGTACTCAATGTGTATAGGCCTAACATGAATATTTACTTTAAATTGCCTAGTAGTAGTGAATACCTTGAATGATGAATTCCAACATACTACTAATCTCAACTTTGTCATCTCCAAATTGATATAAAACTGGTCAAATGTGGACAAAAGTGCCAAAACTCCTTCGAAATTTAGGGAGGCACTTTCAGTCCTGTAATATTTTAAATTGTTCTTTAAAGGCATTGAAGACTCCCCCCAAACCGCGTGTGTGAAAAAGTTAACTTTCTGTTGCTTGCAAGTGACGTATTGTTCGTGTCGCTACAAAATGCAGATAGTAATGAAACGTGATACCTTAATTGTTATCTTTAGCTAGACCTGAGATGTCCATCGTTGTATCGTTTGTATACTGTGCTGTGGGTATTGACCGCAGCTGTATGTACTGACTGCACTAGTGTCTAATTACCGACGGTATAGCAGGCTGTGTGTGTATTTTTTTGGGATCGATGGTGGTGTTTAACACTTCAAATTATTAATTAGGTCAAATTACCGGCATTAGACGTTTCTTTTTGCGCGAGTCTTCACACCCTTTAAATTGGTAACCCAGCTAGTATGACCGATGTTCAAAAGGTTAACTGAGGAATCCACATAAGCAGGTAATGTGCATATAAATAGTAAAAACAGTCAACAGATGACTCCACCCACATACAGTGTAACTTTGATTTCAAAATTCAAAGAAAATGGATTCAAAAGTTCAACAGTCTTGCATGATTTCAACATGCATGTATTCCAAACATAAGGTCACAGACAGGTGAGAGGAAGATAACTGTTATGCTTGGAACATAAAAACTTGAAGGAATTCATAATCAATCATGATAAAGGGCAAAAAGTTGTATATTCCACTCTGATACCCAAGTGGTGGAACTAGTGTGTTGCTATATGTTGATGAAGAACAGTTTGTGAAACTATTTGTGGGGGGGGGGGGGTTGAGTGGTGGGGGGGTGTACAAGAAAGGAGTATATTAGAGGACGGATACCACTAGGCTATTTGTCAACCCAGGGTTTTGAGAATGTCACAGTATGTCATCATGTAGTTACTGTGCTGTATGTCGGCATAAAGTGTATTGTTTTTGAAATACCCGAAGTTAATTGCATGCTTCATGTAAGTTGAATAGAAGCTACAATCCAAGAGAAGTTCTGTAATTATATGACATTCTAGTATTGACCGATTTAAACTAAACTGGGCCCTGTTAAACTTAACCTTGCTATCGTATGTTATGATGCACGTCGACTAACGTACGTTAGGCTCTTTGTGAAATTTCTGCTAGAGACTTTAAATCTCATTTTAGCAAAATGTTAGCAGCTCAAAAAGTTTGCTTAAATGGTTTACAATGAATAAATTTCAATGTCTTCTTGCATTGATCCATCATTCATCGTTTACATCAATGCAGGCCAGGGGAAACTGTAACTTAGGACAGTACCTGCGGGCCTTAGACATTTCTAAATTTTGTCATAAGGGCAATTCCATGAGGGAGTGGACATGATACCCAAAAATTAAAAGTGTGTGACAATAGTAAATTTGGTGTCAAATGAAAGCTAAGAGTCTATATTTTCCAGAATCAGGTTCAGAAATGCAATTTTCATGCATTTTGGAATGAAAATATATGGGTAAATGAAAATTCAGGAGTTGATACAGAAAATTGGATGATTGGTAATAAAAACTATTCGTCACTGCTAATTGATAGCGAGTATATAAATGATATCAGCCACTACCATGTGAGAGTATAGATCATGGAAAACTGAATGGATAATATTTTCGCCGCTTTACCTCATTGGTTCCGCTTCAATGGCCTTCGGTATTTTTGCCACTTTAAATGTCCTTCCGTTACCGAAAATACAACTTTTTTTAGTTTTTCAGGAAAAGTTGCAGCATGATTAAAATGAAAGTTCATCTTCAAAGCAAGTTTAGATTGGCCAACAAAATGAAATAATTAGTTTCACCCTGGTCCTCTTCGTTTGTTCATTATGGTTGATTAAAACCTGTCTTTCCGTTACCATTTTGGTAACGGAAGGACAGTAACGGAAGGACAATATTTTTTTTCCAGTCAGGTAATTGAGTCATTTGCCTATGATTAAAAGTAAATATCATTGCATGCATACATATATATTGTATACAGCATCCTGTGGGAGTTGTTGATTCTGAAAGTGTTGTTTATATCTACTAAGGTGGTGTGATTGTATACTCTATTGTTGACTGTCTGGACTAGGGCAGCCAACAACTCTTTTCAACAAGGGCAATTCCATGGTAACGGAAGGACATTGGGACTAACTTTCTGACATTTGAACAAGTATATCATGAATATCCCCATTAATTACAACAAATAATTGTCATCATTGACTAGCTGTAACTACGTACTTCAATTTCCACATATTTTTTTTACACAAACCCTTCCCATTTTTGAAATATGGATATTAATGAGGTCGGTAACGGAAGGACAGCAAACGGACAAGGGTTTTCACACGTCTTTAGTTTATTGTAAAACTCTGTGAATTCTATGGAGTAATCTTATTTTAGAGGTGAGAAATGTTATCCCAATAATGATTCCTATACTGTACCACTTCCATTCTGAAATTATTGCTTTGGTTTTCTAGAAATATTGCGCTAATTAAAGTTAAAGTTCCAGTCAGTTGTGACTTTATTTAACCTTAGACATTCCAGATGCAGAATGGCAGACAATTCTAAAACTCTCAGAATTTATATTTCGAACAACACAGTGTAACTTCCAAAATATATGACATTCAGTGAACAGAGAGCAGATGTATACTTTTATGAATTCAATGATTTTCACTGATCATCAGGTGAATCCTCTGAGATTGAGAATATGATCGTATGCACACATGTACAGTAGCCTATATTCTTGTGAGCATTCGGTATATAACTACATGAGAACAAGAAACGGTGATGTTTGGCATGTATGGGTTTTTATGGGCCATTTGTTTGTACCTAATCATCATTTCCCATTAATAGTCAACAGGTGATTTAGCAACTAGTATGACTTCAGCTCAGTTGATTATCATTTTAGATTAAATTTCGATGAATATATTGATAGTTGCCTCATCTTTTTCCGATTCACTTTTCCAGTTATTGACATTAATACAGTTATATAATTAACATTATCAATATTATTGTTTGTACTTTTAGGTACAATTACTTCTCATTAATTATTCCAAAAGTAGAAGGACTTCAGCTTCAGTTGAATTTTATTTTAGATTAAATTTTGTTGAGTATATTGATACACTGTAGTTGCCTCGACTTTTTCCAATTCACTTTTTCGGGTATTGATACAGTTAATTAACGTTATAATTTGTTTGTACTTTCAGATACAATCACTTCCCATTAGTTAGCAGGTGATTATTCCTAAAGTAGTAGGACTTCAGCTTCAGTTGATTATCATTTTAGAATAAATTCAGTTGAATATAGTGATAGTTGCTTCAACTTTTTCAGTTTCGCTTTTTCAGTTATTGACATACAGTTAATTAACATAATGTGATTAGTTGATAATTAGAAATAACTTACATATTTTAGCTTTTGATGGTCAATACATTGTTATAGTTCACATTGGAATGTTGGTTCTGACAATTTTATTATTTTGTCAGCATGTGATATACTCTTCTTTGCACACTGTAACTGAGTGGACATTTTGTCCTTCCGTTACCGTCCTTCCGTTACCAAATTTAACTTTAATTAGCACAATATTTCTAGAAAAGCCAAAGCAATAATTTCAGAATGGAAAGTGGTACAGTATAGGAAACATTATTGGGATAACATTTCTCACCTCTAAAATAAGATTACTCCATAGAATTCACAGAGTTTTACAATAAACTAAAGACGTGTGAAAACCCTTGTCCGTTTGCTGTCCTTCCGTTACCGACCTCATTAATATTCATATTTCAAAAATGGGAAGGGTTTGTGTAAAAAAAATATGTGGAAATTGAAGTACGTAGTTATAGCTAGTCAATGATGACAATTATTTGTTGTAATTAATGGGGATATTCATGATATACTTGTTCAAATGTCAGAAAATTAGTCCCAATGTCCGTTACCGTGGAATTGCCCAGAAAATAGTAATGATTCAGCCAATTAAACATATGTGTGCATGTTTAATGCTAATTCCAAGATTCCAGAACACAGTAATCCATCATATAAGGGTTAATTAGTCATCATTGGCTGACAATTAATATTGATAACAGAGGTTTAACAATTTTTCCACAGTTCTTATTTCTTATGTAAAACAAGTAAATTGTGAGTTGTCAAAAGCACTGTACTGTCCAAACTATCCCCACAAAATTTCATGAAAAATTTTTCAGGTGTTTTTCTGGTTCCCCTCTGACAATCATTCCTTAAAATTTAGTCGACCCCCACCCCACCCCACCCCCAAAAAATGTAGCAAAATATCAATGACCGATATGTACACTGTAGGCGAGATACGTGTAGATTGATGAATAGAACAACAATATGTACATTGTAAGAGAGATATGTGTTAGTTGATGAATTGAATAGCATCTTTGTGAGGATACTGATATATCATTTTACTTACCTATGGGGGAGGGGTTGGGGGATGGGGTGGGGGTATTTAGTCACAATGCAATCTGTCGTCGGCAGGACAACCTCCACCGCTAATTTTGGTTCTCCCAACATATGAAAGGACTACCATCAAAAATTTTGCCATTAAGGCGCTTTCACACCGGCGCGCGACGCGACGCGATACGACGCGATAAAAAAGTTGAAAACAATCAGATTAGTTAGGCCCTTTCACACCGGCGCGCGACGCGACGCGATATGACGCGACGCGATTTTTTCGAGTTGAAATAATTTCAACTTTTTGTCGCTTGTCGCCGAGTGTCGCGAGCGATATTTTTCGGTGACCAATCATCGCGCTCTGTAATATCACATGATCGGTTAGGTAAATGTCCATTATATCGTTCTAGAAACGTGGATATCATGGATGTATAGGAGAAGGAACCGGGATGGTTATTACCCAGTTGGGAATGGAGGCTGATAAAGAAAATTATGGTGATTGTCACTATAGAAGGAGCGAGAGTGGGAAGCCGAAGAAGAAAAAGGTACAAGGTGCTCTACGATCACATGACAAAATATCTCCCGCGCGCGCCACAAAAACATCGCTGAGCGATAAAAACATCGCCCGCCAGTGTGAAAGGTCCTGCCACCTTTTTAACGCGTCGCGTCATGTTGCGTCACGTCGCGTCGCGTCGCGCCCGGTGTGAAAGCGCCTTTAACTTTAATTGCCAGGTTCTTTAAGAAGAAAAAAGACTCGTCTGTGGGCCAAATCTGCCTAAAATAATAAGACATCATTTTGCATGAGGACTGAGTTAAAAAAATCTTTGTAGTCATCTTTTCTGAAGGAAGCCAGCCATAGAAAATTTTAGCCTGTCGGACTATGAACTCTTGCTTTGTTAGTTATTAAGTATGATTTGTGAAACATACAGGAGAACAGTGTGTATGATGTAATTTGACAGTTCAGGGATTACACCTGCTGGCATTTTTACTAGGATTATAGGGATATAGCTGGCTTAGCCACCTTAATCCTTGTCCAGTGATTTTTCATTGATTCGTCAACCTGCTATTTCGCATTTCTATTTTCAGATACGTTTCTAAGTCGTCGAATATTTTCCATATTCTTTCTCTTTTTCATTTCAGATCGGCGATCACAATTTTCCCGCCGAGAACAGACGGTGCACACGATTTTAGAGTATGGAATCCACAGCTGATACGATACGCTTGCTACAAGCAACCAGATGGCAAACTTATAGGTGATCCCGCTAATCTTGAGTTCACGGAGGTAAGACTCGAGTGCAATCTCCTCGCCAAATCGGTAACCGGTTCAATGATCCCTCGGTTAGATAACCATATCTCGAGAATGCCACGTAGTAAGAATTGGATGGAACCAGTTCATTGACCCCATCTTTAATCATTTATAGCAGTTTTTTCCGCCGGAACGTAAAAGTGGTTGTTAGTTGATATCTTTACTTGACATACAGGATAGGAAACCCATGTGGTAGATCTCTAACTAGAATAGCAATTCTAAACATTTTACAGACAAAAGAGTATCACATTCTAAGCATCCTGGTGATATTTGCATCAAATTCCTATGTACCGTTTTATATGTAGATGACATTTGAAGTTTGACATGTCTTGCAGCAGAAGTGAAACACACCAACAAATTTGTTTTATGTTTGTTTTTCTTTAGAATTTTCATAATAACAAATTGTATCTACTTCAAAATTGGCCTGGGATGCGCCTCAGTATGAATGAGGGGCTTGGAAGCTTCCAAAAAGTGGGGGGGGGGGCCGGTAGAACATCAGAGGGGCACTTTCTCATTCCAAAACCACCACTCGTTATGCTATAAACACATCGACCATGTAATCACTCAAATATATATGATGTGTTAGTATGCTATCAATACTATTTATTGAGATTGTTTATTTTTAACCGTGCTACAAAAAGATATGGGATGCCAATTTCAAAATAGCATGTACAGACTAAAAATAGATTTAATTAAAATGAAATATTAAAATTAACAAAGGCTTAAGATATCCAAAAGACAGTTCTTCATCAAAGGGGCACATTTTATTTGCCAGTAGGGCACATTTGCTAATTGGAAAAAAGTGGGGGGGGGGGACGTGCCCCCAGTGCCCTCCCGGCTCCTACCCACCTGGTATGAATAAACTTCTGTCAACTTCTGTTGTAACCATTATCCAAACCAAGTTCAATAAAATAAAATGAAACTTAAATGAAAAACCAATTATTTTACTGTCAGCGTGTAACTATGACATCACACCTGTTTGCTTCAAGTTCACTTTCGGAACATAAACTGTGAAAAATTTCAATTATCCGTATGACCATGTCTCAAGAATGCCATGTCAGAATTAGATACCAAAATTAAACCATGCAGTATGCTTAGAATGTATTCGTCATTCCGGCATTTATAAGTCAAAATAAATTTCACTCTGGACTGTTCTATTGAACGGACTTATTCTGCATTTTGCTTCCACTGAAAATCTACAAAGTTGCCCATCACTGATGGCAACGAAATGGTGGGTTATAATATTAAATTCTCAGACTTCTAAAAAATATGAAACACTGACAATTTTTTCATATTTGAATTGTCTACAGTTTTGTGTATCCAAACAAATTTACAAGAGAACTATCTTCATTCTTTTAAAATGCATTTTGCTTTTCTAAAGAACCCCCCCCCCCCTTTTGTGACGGTTGCAGAAATGCACAACACATATTGTAAAGTGTGCGAGAGGGTTTTTTAATTGCATGCTTTACCCTCTGTAAAGTTTTGTACCATTTGTAAAAAGCTTTGAATTTTGGTTAATTTAGTCTTACTGGAATCAAGAGGAAGGTATCCATGCATGATCACTTATCCAGGTCCCTTTTAACCTCTGAACCTTGCAAACAAAATCAATACTTTCCATAAATTTTTTCAACAGCAGTTTCTTAGTGATCATGCCCACACAGTAAACTGTTTACAATGTGACAATTTCCTTGCAATTGTCACAGCCTGAATGATTGATGTCAGGGGAAACCACTTTATTCCCTAGAGTGAATTTAACTCTTGACTGAGATCATTTCACAGTATATCAGATGTCAAATGAGAACAGAACAGTGGTAATAAAAAAAGTTCAAAGTTACAGTAGGATTCTTGAAACAGTACATGTCTTTTAGAAACACACGTCGGAATCATAAGTATGGCTTATGTTTGGAAATGATAGAGTTCCTTAAGTTATTGTGGGGGCAGGGGCCAGGAGGGGGTGAGGGATGAGAGAGGGTCAGCAAAACTAGAGCTTGGAAATTAATATGATGGAGTTTTGTAAATTGCATTGGTAAACATAATATTGACAACATGGAATAATGTGAATTATTCTAGACATGTATAAGCTAAAACAATGGACAACATATGAACTTTGGGGAAACTGTTGTTTATAACAAACTGTTAGTTGGGATACCAATGCTGGAATGAAGAAACCATACTATACTCTCCTGTAGCTAGTCATTAAATTATAGTGCTATTTTTTCTAGCTTAAGCTAGCTAGCTGTAGGGAATACTTATGTTCCTGCAGTTTTCCAGAACAATTTCAAAAGTGGTTCCAAAATTTTTTGTCTCTTCATAAAAATGTTAAACAGATGTTTAAGTTTTAGTCTACACACCACACTGGTCCATGCATTTCATTACATGGTGTAGCAGTTGATCATTTCACCCAGCATTTAGTAACACAGTATACGTAGGATGTAATTTATCAACTGAGACCAGTATTCAGAATGATATTACCGTCAGTTTTCAAGACGTTTCACATCGTAACTTTACAAGCATTAGATATCTAGGTGATGAATACAAAGCAAAGTATTACCCATCCCCTCCCCAGACCCTAGGCCCCCCTCCCCCTGTAATTATATAAAACTTGATAATTGTTCTGCAGTATTTTCTATGGATTATGATCCTCAAATTGATTCCCACTTTACCTTTCATCCTGCCCTTGAGAGTTTTGATCAGATCCAAAGTAGATTGTTTAGTGTCCAAGTGAAAAAAAATAAAAAATAAACATTTGTGCGGAGAGTTGAAATCAGGAGTACATATGGATGATAGATGACTTGTAATTGTCCCTCTTGCATAATTCCTGTCAATAGGGCCTACCTATCCCCTTCAATCCCCTATCTTCATTGCTTGCTCTAACCCCAATAAACCTCAATAGAGATAGAGCCTTGTCCTGTCTGCAACCCATCTGCACCATGTCTGTATTCTCATCTCCTTGATTGAAATGGACAGAAAGTGCCATTCTGACAGCAGATAGCAATCTCCCATGGCACCAATAATGGATCATGTTTGTAAAGTAACTATGCCAAATGAAAACATATTAACCCAATAATGGGGCGCACACATGCAAAGGAGGCTGGTTTAAGCCTTTCAATCAAACAAGCTGTTTATATTTCAAATCAGTCCAATTTTGACACCTGTTAGGACTCTGAAACATTGATGTACATGACAGGTAGAGTACCTACCAGCGTTCTGGTTCCCGATCTGGTTCCCATACTTGTCTATAACCTTATATATTCTATTGGTAAGAACAGAATTTACTTTATATACTTTTTGGTATTAATTTACTTTACATGTATTAAGATAGGAGGAGGTGTATTGGATATTTACTGAGGGAGGTGAATGCCTAAAGGAATCCAGCTGGGTTTGGGAAGCACTGATAGTACCCTTTTTTTTTTGTTCAGATACAGAAGGAAAAACCATGATGAGAAAGTTCTCTTGACACATATCGATGACGACAATAACAAAAATACCAAATTTGTATTGAATCTTAGAGGAGATGAGAACCTGCTCATATTTTTTCACCAGTGTTAATTACGTGATCTGACAAAGTAGAAAACAGGTCCTCTTTGATGGCTTCTGCATCCAACCCACTTCTGACACCATATATTGATACCACTTCTGACACCATATCTTGATACCACTTCTGACACCATATCTTGATACCACTTCTGATGCCATATCTTGATACCACCTCTGACACCAAGTTTCAATCTCACTTAGATCACACCCCTTTTGATTGCCAGATATAAAAGGAAACAGATGGAAGTGTTACAATGTAGCAGCAGTGACCCCAGGTTTTTCGAAAGTATGATGCAGCAATCTTTCATTTACAGTTTTTTTGCTGTGGTATGCATGAGCGGACTGCACACTTAAAACACGGCTGAATGTAATCAATTTTTAGGTAATGTCAACGTTTTACCTACAGAAATTAAACGGGCCATGGTTGGACTTTGTAAGATATTAAAAAAGATCATGTATGAATTTTACCTGTGTATTCAGCAGTGTCAAGTTTGAAAATGTTATGCTGGTCATACTGTATGTTGGTCTCTTCAATGTTAAATGTTTTTTCTCTTTCCCAGGTTTGCCAAAAACTTGGATGGAAGGGGAGTGGGGGAGCTTGGGATATTTTACCTCTCGTTCTACAAGCTAACGGCCAAGATCCAGAGGTCTATGATATACCTCAAGAACTGATCCTGGAGGTGCATATGTCACATCCAAAGTGAGTGCCATTTGTCTTACCCATTTGTAAATTGGTGTGCCCCTTGTACACCTTCGCAAACGACGGGTGTGGGAAATTTTCGATACCAGCATAAAATTCAGCAAGGTTTGCCAACCCTGTAGTGTGCTTTGGAACCCACCTGCCCTGCAGAGGGCCCTACCTAAGTTCTTCCACCCCATATATTACATAATTTTGATTTCTCAAAAAAATGCATAACATATAAAAATTGCCTTAATTGCCTACTTTTGTTAATAACATGTGAATATGAAAGTGTTTCTCTGTCATTTCTAAGACTTTTGCTTTGAATGTTTTTTAACTTCTCTTTACATTAACCAATTATGATTCTATAAAAACAGCTCTCTTGTGCAATTCCTACTTTTGCTTTCCTGTATAGTTATGACTGGTTTGCCGACCTGGGTTTGAGGTGGTACGCTCTTCCAGCGGTCTCTTGCATCATGCTCGATCTCGGAGGGCTGCAGTTCACCGGCATTCCGTTCAACGGATGGTACATGGAGACTGAAATAGGCGCAAGAGATTTCTGTGATGAAAACAGGCTGAACATGTGCGAGGTGAGCTGAGAGACCGCCATTTTGAACAATTTAGGGAGACGATAAAAAAAAACACTTTTGTTGTTGTCGTTGCGTAGGAAAAGGTGGTATTTGTTGGTGATGGTATCGGTATTGGTGATGGTATTGGTTAACGCCGGTGCCTTCCACTCATAAGGACCCCAGTTCGAGTCACTCCAAGATTAATGTATGTCGTCCAGTTACAGAGTTGTTGACAATTGACAATTCATAACCATGTACGTTAAACATGAATCTAAGAGACTGACTTCGGTAAGCTTGCGGCATTGATAGGCCAATGATGGCTTCTTCGCAAGTTCGTGCTTGGAGGAGGATCTAAAGTACATACAAATGCATACATACATTTTGTAATAATTTTTTGGCCAATGGAAATTGACGTCGGATTTTTCTTCCTTTGGTGTCCTGTCATTCATTCATTCACTCACTTCCATCTAATTTTTATGTTCATTTTGCAGACCATTGCAAGGAAGATGGGCCTTGATGTCAGCACGAACGCAACTCTGTGGAAGGATAAGGCAGTGGTAGAGGCCAACGTAGCGGTCATGCACAGCTTTCAGGTTGGTGTTTCTTTGTGTTTGATTCATTGCTTATTTATTTGGTATTTCTCTCATGGTTAAGACAAACATCAATCTCTAGGGCAGGTGGTTCCCTAACTGAGGTGCATGAACCCCCAGGTAATGGGTGAGTCCATCCCAGGGGGTTCGTGAGAGGTTTCTGAAAGTCAAAACTAGAGTACTTTTTGTTGAACTAAAATCTGATATATCATATAATTTAGTAATGTTCAAAAGTCGTACCTATCGACAAACTCTACAATATTACACTATGAACTTGATCTTTTACGAAGCACTGTTATGCGTAATATAGTATAATAATGACTCAGATCGTGTCTCAAAAAGTTGGGGGTTCGTGAACAACTGATATCCACAGGGGGTTCGTGGGGGGATAAAGTTAGGGAGACATTCAGAAGTTATATGAAAATAAAGAAACTGGAGAAACTTTGAAGTCGTTTCTTGAAACCGGACAGTTGTGTATGAGTTTAACTCATGGAATGAACTGTAAGAGAAATGACTCTAAAGTATTCCAAAGCTTGCATGGAAACTAAAAAGGAGATTTACGATCGACTGATTATAAAATCATCGTGGGTCAACCGGACAGTTGGATTTTCAAGTTATGAAGAACAAAGATGGCTTAGTCATCTCATTTTGATATTATTTTGCTTTTCGGTTGCAAATTTTGTAGGCCGCCTGACCAAAGGTTGAAAATTATTCGGTTTCATTTCCCTAGTTTCCCCACAGATGAAGAAACTATATTGTCAAATTTTTTACCAAACTTCCCTAGATTTTTTGGTCTATGTTGCTTGAAGGAAGCATGAGGGTGGTAAATTTACTGTCAAAGTCATATGTTTACAAAAACCAGTCATATGTTTGCACATACAAATCACTTGGTTACACATACAAGTCTTACTTGCACACAAAAGTCTTACTTGCACACACAGGTCACATGTTTATGCATACAAGTCACATGTTTACATGCAAAAGTCGTATGATTACAAATACAAATCATATGTCTTTGCAAAATACAAATCGTATGTTTTCGAATGCAAGTCATGTGTTTACATTCACAAGTCATATGTTTACACATGTATACAAGTCACATGTTTAAAAGTACAAGTCATTTACTGATACAAGTCATATGTTTTCAAAACTGCAAGTTATCACTCACTAAGCCATATATTTGCACATATAAGTCATATGACACGCAACACACACTCAAGTCATATTTACACATAGAGTTAACTCTTGTTTACTCATAATACGTTTTGCATTGTTGATGTTCCAGTGTTGTCATTCTTTCCCCCCTCCTTCCCCCTCCTTCCCCCCGCAGAAAGCGAATGTCACAATCACGGATCATCACTCGGCATCGGAATCATTCCTGAAACACATGGAGAACGAGCAGAGGTTGCGAGGAGGCTGTCCTGCCGATTGGGTGTGGATCGTACCGCCAATCTCGGGAAGCATCACTCCTGTATTTCACCAAGAAATGCTCTCGTACAACCTCAAACCATCCTACGAATACCAGGTATGTGAATTATATCCCTGCCAAAATAAAAATGTCAATTATAAATTTAAATTTTTTTGAGATTCTGCAAATATTCTAAATATTTTTGCTCTTCTGCTACATCTTTGAAATAAAAAAAAATAAAAAAATGCAACAACTCTCTTAATATCCTACATGACAAATTATTATTCAAGTGAGCATTCAGAATCAGTAAAAGCTTTGTTTTCCGTCCCTATTCCAACATCTTTCGGTGTCTGTATCCCCCCCCCACACTCCTCCCCTTCTGTACTAAAGCCACTTTGTCCCTATTAGCTTTCATCCAGTGACCTGGTCCGGGACAAGTTTCCATATAAGTTGGACCTGTAGTAATATGAAGTATTAAATGGGAAAGCCACTTGTTTGACGGGGTAAGTCAATAATATGTTTATTAATACTTTATTTTGTTTTAATTGTTTTTGCTCAGGATGAACCATGGAGGACTCACGTGTTCAAGACTGCCGAGGAGGGTCAAAAGAAGAAGAGGAGGAAGCTACTGACTTTCAAAGAAGTTGCAAAGTAAGTGCAAAAAAAAAAATTAAAAAGAGGGAGAAGAAAAAAAAATGTTTGGTGTCGCTTTGACTTGTTAGGACCAAACAGAATGAGGAATGAGCACAGTTAGCACGGTTAGTCTTCTTTTGAAACTCAAATAGAAAAGGAGAAGCAATTTTTTTTCTCTCTCTCTCCAGATTGAACTTAAAAGCACATAATGTAATGTATGAAAATCTGGGTACGACTTAGGGCTTGAATTAGGCCAATGTGGCCATTTATCTATTTCCTGCTAAACTGTTTTAGCAGTCTTACTTTCAGCACATTCAGTTTTCTTTCTCCAAAAGTAGAGAGAAAAAAGAAGAAAAAGACTATTATTTTCTTCCTGTCTCGACTGGAACCATCTTATATAAAGCCCCTCTGATGTTAGTTTGTTAATTGTATTGTCAGAACATTTCCAAATGTTCTCCGGCAAGAATGATCACATTGTCACAGAAGCAGGAGATTATAAAAAAGTGTAGATGTTTATAATTGCAAGTATACAAAATCCTCTTCCTAGCTCCCCCACACCCCCCCCCCCCCCCCAATCCACCTTCTCCTCCCTGCCAACACATTTAATGTTTCTGATATTAGTTCGAGTATAATCAATGAAATATATATGAAAAGATTTGTATTTCCCAGACCATTTTTTTCAAAAGACAGTTCTGAGTTAACTTAGAATGATAAGATAACCAACCAAAAAGACAATGATTTAGCACAGAAGGAACAGTAGGGGGTGGGTTGGGGGTAGGGGGTAAGGCAGAGGGGGAATGACTGCATGTACTCACCTCAAAGATATGTGGTCCCATTTGCCTATGTCATCACATGCATGAGTTTTGAAATACTTTGTGTTTCCGACAGGGCCGTAAAATTCTCGGCAAAGTTAATGGGAAAAGCTTTAGCCAAACGAATCAAGGCTACCATCCTGTACGCCTCCGAAACCGGGCGATCCGAGAAGTACGCCAAGGTGCTCTGCGAGATATTCAAGCATGCATTCGATGCTAAGGTTCGTATCTGCTTAACATTTTCTTCGCCCCAGGGAGGAGGAGGGGGAGGGGAAAAAAAGAGGGGCTATGGGATGGGATGAGAGAAATAATAAAAAATTGCAATACCAAATTTGTAACGATGGAGAGTTTTGATACATTTTTGACCATCCAACGTAGTGAAAGTATTCCCGATAGAAATTTTTTTAATAGAAATATAATGTTGCCCGTATACAGTGGAAAGCTAATTAAGGCAACTGGTTGCGATTCATGTCAGCAATTGTTCACAACCTTATTGTTTGTTCTCACCACGAAATCTAGGTAGTGTTCCTTCGTTGGTTTCGTACAAGTTTTTATCAGCCATTTCTTCATCCCCAAATTGGTCCCGTCAGCGGATACTACCATCGACCCCCAAATATATACTCCCGAACAGCAATGATTTTCACACGAGCATGGTTGTTTCCAACGCCAATTAAATGTTGATCTGACCCCTCCCCCTCCCCTCAATTTCAAGCTTAGTGTTTGGGGTCCCTGGCGTATTAGCATAGACCTTTTTTCCCCCTCCATGTTGATGCAACAGACTACCACTACTAGCTTTGTGTGTGGGTAAACACACAAACAGTAACAAATGCATTCAGGTTTGCTTCTAAAGAGAACAAAAAAAATAAATATTACCTGCTGAATATTTTACAGGTCATGTGTATGGAGGACTATGACCCAGTCCACCTGGAACACGAGACGCTCCTGCTAGTCGTTACTAGTACCTTTGGAAACGGTGATCCGCCAGAGAATGGAGAGGTGAGAGGATCACATCCCACAAACACCGGTCTTGATTTCATATCGCTACGTAGTTGCATGGTTCTTTTAGCAACCTCGTAACCCTATTAGTGTAAACGCCCTTAAAAGTTCCAGATTGACAGAATCTGTTGGAACTCTGCCAGATAACCTTGATACCTTGCTAGATAAATTTAAAAAAAAAATGTGGTATAAGGATTAGAAATTATCAGAAGAGATTTTGATTTGACCCCGTCAGTAATAATAATTTAACCGATCCAACTTGCAGGATTTAAGCGAAGGAGACAAGGAAGGGCGAGGGAAAAGTGGGAGGGGGTGGGAAGTGGGTGGGAAGTGGGCCGGATTGGGAGTAGGGGTTTGCTGCCGAAGATAATGATACTATGTATGATATTATTATTATGAAGTCATATCATGCTGTTACAAGCTTTGATGAGCATCTTCCAAAGTTCTATATTAACCCTCTTTGGATATGAGCACAATGATATTTAAATATTAAAATAAATTATACAAGAGTATAAACGTTTCTCTTTCTGTTTTCCCCCCTTGCAGGAGTTTGGTCGGTTTCTAATTGAACTTCGAAGGGACCACACAGGCTCTGAGGACAGGTATGACTAAGCTGGGTTTTTCTTTTTTTTCACAGAACCCAAACGTTGACTTCTAATGTCACTTTTATGAATGGCACTTCACTTGCAACAAAAGTTAAGTGTTCCATTTGCAAAACCCCTAGCAATATGTCCAACACAAAAGATGCAGTGTTTTTTTTTCCTTTTTTTCCTTTTTTTTTTCTTCTTGTGTATTGTCCTGTTACCCCTGGAGAGCTGTGCAGTGTTGTGCCAATTAATGACAAAAAATAATAGCAATTCCTTTCACCATCAATGTTTTGTGCTTCCCCAAGCTTGTGAATGCACCTCTCCCCCACACCTCCCCTACCCCACAAAAAACCCCATCCTGGTACCTATATCTTGACTTTCTTTACACCAGTGAAGTTCTGTATGGTTTTTATCTCTTTACATGAACTTGCATCAATAGTTCCTGTGAAATTGAAAATTTGTAGGCTAAAACTCCATACGTTTCAGTTATTACACCATATACCATAGTTGATAGTTGTAGCACACCAATTTGATGGTACCACACCTTTCCTCCCCATCCAAGACTGGGTCTTTTTATTTTAGGTATTTTTTTCGTAGACAGGGAGAATTTTTTCCTTCTTTTGAATACAACTCTCGAGCCTCCTATAAATTTTGTAAAAATATGATTTTACTGTTTCTTTATCTACCTCGATTTCTGAAGCCATGAATTCTCTGAGTGTAAATGTTTTAGGCTGTAAAAGAAGAAAAGGAAAAAAAGGGCCAAACACATTGAACTGTTATTAATTTTTTACTTAGAATTCAGTCCAAAGGTGACATTATATAAGTGTTTATCACTTCTAATCACTGGTAACAGATGTTGTTTGTACCAGTAGGAGGGGTGGGAGCAAACGATCAGGAGAGAGGGACGGGATTTGAAAGCTATAACCTTCAATGATATCATAATTCATAATATTATAATTCATAATTATTGATCCTGGTTTACTTTTTGTTACCTTTTTAAAGGAACAAGAGACTACTGATAGTCCGGTGAGATCATTTGTTAGAAAGAAGTCACTTGGATTCTGGTCACATTTATAATCAGCTTCTGTAATGTTTATTTCTTTGCCATCGGGAAAGAATTGACGCTTTTAATCGAGGCTTCAACTAATTAATCATTTCATTTATGTAACTGCTGTCAAGATTGCACCTTAAACAATTCACTTATATTCTTTTGTTACAAAAGAAACATTTTCATATGTTGCCATTTTATCTGATGGTGTTATTCTAGTCTGATATTACTGTGATGTTCTGATGTTATCACACAAAGTTAGATACTTTAACAGTTTAATACACATGTTACAACACAAAGGCTTTGAGTTATATAAGTGTTTTATTTTTATACACATGTTACAACACAAAAGGCTTTTAGATATATTAAGTGTTTTATCAGTAACACTTTTATAGACATGTTACAACACAAAGGCTTTTAGATATATTAAGTGTTTTATCAGTAACACTTTTATAGACATGTTACAACACAAAGGCATATAGATATATCAAGTGTTTTATCAGTAACACTTTTATACACATGTTACAACACAAAGGCTTTTAGATATATTAAGTGTTTTATCAGTAACAGTTTTATACACATGTTACAACACAAAGGCTTTTAGATATATTAAGTGTTTAATCAGTAACAGTTTTATAGACATGTTACAACACAAAGGCTTTTAGATATATTAAGTGTTTTATCAGTTACAGTTTCATAGACATGTTACAACACAAAGGCTTTAGATATATAAGTGTTTTATCAGTAACAGTTTGATACACATGTTACAACACAAAGGCTTTTAGATATATTAAGTGTTTTATCAGAAACAGTTTCATAGACATGTTACAACACAAAGGCTTTTAGATATATTAAGTGTTTTATCAGTAACAGTGTTAAAGACATGTAACAGCACAAAAGCTTTTAGATATATTAAGTGTTTAATCAGTAACAGTTTTATACACATGTTACATAACAAAGGCTTCTAGATATATTTAGTGTTTTATCAGAAACAGTTTGATACACATGTTACAACACAAAGGCTTTTAGATATATTAAGTGTTTTATCAGTAACAGTTTTATAGACATGTCACAGCACAAAAGCTTTTAGATATATTAAGTGTTTTATCAGTAACAGTTGTATACACATGTTACAACACAAAGGCTTCTAGATATATTAAGTGTTTTATCAGTAACAGTTTTATAGACATGTTACAACACAAAGGCTTTTAGATATATTAAGTGTTTTATCAGTAAGTTTTATAGACATGTTACAGCATAAAGTCTTTTAGATATATTAAGTGTTTTATCAGTAACAGTTTTATAGACATGTTACAACACAAAGGCTTCTAGATATATTAAGTGTTTTATCAGTAACAGTTTTATAGACATGTTACAACACAAAGGCTTTTAGATATATTAAGTGTTTTATCATTAACAGTTTTATAGACATGTTACAACACAAAGGCTTTTAGATATATTAAGTGTTTTATCAGTAACAGTTATAAAGACATGTTACAGCACAAAAGCTTTTAGATATATTAAGTGTTTAATCAGTAACAGTTTTATACACATGTTACATAACAAAGGCTTCTAGATATATTTAGTGTTTTATCAGAAACAGTTTGATACACATGTTACAACACAAAGGCTTTTAGATATATTAAGTGTTTTATCAGTAACAGTTTTATAGACATGTTACAGCACAAAAGCTTTTAGATATATTAAGTGTTTTATCAGTAACAGTTGTATACACATGTTACAACACAAAGGCTTCTAGATATATTAAGTGTTTTATCAGTAACAGTTTTATAGACATGTTACAACACAAAGGCTTTTAGATATATTAAGTGTTTTATCAGTAACAGTTTTATAGACATGTTACAGCACAAAGTCTTTTAGATATATTAAGTGTTTTATCAGTAACAGTTTTATAGACATGTTACAACACAAAGGCTTTTAGATATATTAAGTGTTTGATCAGTAACAGTTTTATAGACATGTTACAACACAAAGGCTTTTAGATATATTAAGTGTTTTATCAGTAACAGTTTTAAAGACATGTTACAGCACAAAAGCTTTTAGATATATTAAGTGTTTAATCAGTAACAGTTTTATACACATGTTACATAACAAAGGCTTCTAGATATATTTAGTGTTTTGTCAGAAACAGTTTGATACACATGTTACAACACAAAGGCTTTTAGATATATTAAGTGTTTTATCAGTAACAGTTTTATAGACATGTTACAGCACAAAAGCTTTTAGATAT
>JAIPMN010040632.1:0-19312 GCA_020650975.1 Apostichopus californicus
TATATACACTTTAGACTTAACAATTGATACTTGTCATTATGTAGAAAGGCTAGGCCTAACAAGTTACTCTACATTCTAATTCTAAATCAGACTTTTAACTTTTGGCCTAGCTCAGGTCGGCTAGCTTAGAAGAGTAGCAGTAAATAAGGAATAATGTTACTTATACTGCCTCTGTTAAGTGTAGAATAACCAGTAACAGCCTTCATAAACTACCTTAGGCCTAGCTTATGGCATTGAAAGAGTGGTGTGTGGGGGGGGGGGGGAGGGCTAAGTTAGACTAGTTGCATCTAGTTTTCCGGACAGTTTCCTACCCTTTTGTAGAACTAGGGCCTACAACTGGATTTAATGTACCCGAAGCAACTGTTTCCCTGACCGCATGTACCATACGTGCTAAAATAACCCCTTACCGCAACCGACTTTTTGCAAGTCTGATTTCCAGTGACACACGCGACAAAGTCAATGGGACTTTAGTTTATGATTTCTCCCACATGTAGTTAAGTCAATGGAGAAGCGCCATTGACTTACTGTGTATGATCGTTTGAAACAACGTTCGATCGGAAGTTTTACCTCGCACGTGGTAATCATTGAAAACTTGAAGCAAACGTTCGGGATTTTTTTATTTATCATAAAAAAAGAAAACTTTTAGCAAATTGCTTATCCACTAAAGAGCCTGTGTAAGAATATGTGTAAAAGTAAGTTCGCCTGACGTTTCGATCCTGCTAGGATCGAAACGTCAGGCCAACTTACTTTTACACATTATTTTTCATATCAGATTATATATTTCGATATCAGCTAACGAAATAACGAATATTTTATTTCCGTGCGATATACTTTTCACTTTATTTACGTTGGAGTTGCAACACTGATAATGGTTTTAATAGCAGTTGTAAAAGCTGTCCCTAACCTCTTCTTTTTTTCATTTTGTAGCCAATGGCTACTATTATTCCCCTTCTGTAGTCTGTACAGCACTGTCATTAACTGTGTTTTGGCGGGATAGCAATATTGCGACTCCTCGTTACAAACGTAAAGCGCCCCATGTATGTATTACAGTGTTTTTAACTTGCTCCATTAATCTTTACTGTGAAACGTTCATTTACATCTTTGATTGTATTGGACTAGAAGTTGGTAATAATGCATAACACTAAATCATACTTTAGGCCAGTTCCACGAAAATGATGAAATAATCGGTAATCGGTAATCGGCATCGGCCGATTGTCAGGAATTAATCGGTAATCGGTAAAACCGATTATCATATAATCGGTTGAACACTAGTTATCATATTGTTCCCACTGTTGCTAGTAATGCATCCAATCTGACCTTCTCTACTCCAAACCTCCATTCCCACCCACCACCACCTACTACCATACTATAATTCACTCGTTGCATTAGCCATCACTACATGTTCATCATTACTTTAAATGTATATTGTGAGGGTGATCCATGAAATCAGAAGAAAATTTCTTACCTTTCAGGACTAATTTTATGGATTTACTACAACCAATTACTCTGAAAACATAAGTGATCAAATCAAAGAAACCAATATGCAGTCGCATCCAACATCGTGGGCAAGGTGGTCTCAAACCGTAAAGCATTTGATGAGACATCGTATCAATCCAGTCATCGGGTGTCCTCGACTACATTCTACTCTGATAGATCCAAATCAACAGTCTGTGCAGTTGCCTGTGAGTATAATACTTTGTTTTCTTCATGCATGAAATGGGATATCATCTTCTCTTGGAAATCTCTCCGGTTCAGCTGATTCTGTGTTCCCTTTATAAACACAAACTTTATCCACACTTCAGATAATTCATCCTTATGGCATGAATGATATTTTTAATTTCTGATATGTAGTAAAACAATGACATATATATCACTGTGTGAGTTTTTATTTATTTTTTATTTTCACCAAAAGGTTGCTCCCTTCATAAAAGATTAAGCAAATGAACATTGCTAAGTAAACAAAGTCCTAATTCTGGTTACAAGTAGACTGACCCGTGAACTTACAAAATATTACTGAAAACTATTCACGGGTGGTGAGTACATGCTGGGTCCTAGTACCTACTGCTGTATGGACAGTTTTGAATAAAGAGGAGGGGAATTGGGGGGGGGGGGGCAGTGAGGGACTTTATCATGTAAGTATTGACAGTACCCTCACTTTTCAATTTTCATTGATACTAATTCCCATTGATGACTTAGTAGATTCATAGGACTGCACAACCATCTTAAATGTTAAATTGAAACAAAGTTGCTACTGTGGGTTGCATGTATTGAAATTGCAATTTAAAACAGCCAGGAACATTTACAGTGTAATGCCACTATATACACAGTTATCTTGTGTAAAATGTCTTCATCAGTACTGGGTAATAGGGAGATATTCAACATTTTACAGAAAATGTGTTCAGCACTGATTCTTATAACAGAGACCCCAAAACTCTCACTAGTTGGACCTAAAATTTTTATGGAAATGACCCTAAAGCTCCTTATATATCAACAGCCCTCAAGGATGAAGCCCCTTTTTGTTTCTTGAATAGGGCCCTGAGAGGATTAGAGTTACTTCATTACCAAAGGAACTCATAAAACATTGCTGGTATCCGGATGTTCACACGATGTACGATGCAGTACAACAAGGACTAAGGAAATCAAGTAAGTTTTTTTTTTTTTGAGGGTTTATACGTAAATGTTAAATAATGGTGTTGGGTAGAAATGTGTTGAGATGACATTCGATATAAACAACTAGGACATTTTTCTGAACCAGCATCATGATTGATGTCATTTGACTAGATGGAAATAAAAAAGATTTCTCCTTCCCATATTTTGGTGGAATGTATGACATTGTTTATCAAACTTTTACCATTTCATTGTGTTTTCAGATGATGGCCCCTGCCTGGGAAAAAGACCTGGAGGTGAAGGGGAATTTCAATGGAAATCATATTCAGAGGTCTGAAGCATTAAATTTGTTACTAATAGGGTAAACAGGAATTACTTTGAAGAAATGGCTGTGACAGGGAAGGGAGGGTGAGAAGGGAAGGGGAGTGGGGGGGGGAGTGGGGAGAGGATGAGGTTATTGGTTTTAATCATCAAATTTCATTTCAGCCAGCCTCCTTCTGGTACCTAAACCCACAATTCTTTATCTTTAATCCCTCAGGCTATTAAAATTCATAATATTTACTAAATATATATGTTAGGTTGTCTTTTTTGCCTTTCTGTAGACCTACAGCCTGCTGTTTTTTATGTTTTCTTCCTTTTTAATTTTATTTGTCTTTCTTTTATGTTTTATTGCCTTGCAAGCACTGTAGTTTCCTTTTAGGGATTAATAAAGTTATTCTTACTCTTATAGTTTTCAAAACAAAAATCAGAGCAAATCACCCATTGAAACAGATTACTTGAAAGACATTGATTGAGAACAATGTTTCCAAGATCTATTGAACATTGATAAGGCTCTATAAGGCTTACTTTGTCAAACTGTTGATTCTATGATATCCATGAAGTAATCAGACTATGGTATTCAATTACAGTGTGTGCTAACAGTTGTTGAAATATGAAATCCTCAGAGCATACAAGAGGCGGAGGCGCTTGGATCTGGTCTCATCAATCTTGGCATCTCTCCGGGTCAAGAGAGCAGGATAGGAATCTATGCCCGTAACACTGTCGAGGTGAGTTTACCTGAAAGAGACATCTGTCATTATTACTGTAAGAACATACAACCAAAGATGTGAATGTTCAGAGTTTCATCATTTGCAATAGAAAAGTTACTTTGGAGAGAGGTTGCAAAAAGGTAAGGTTGAACAAAGGGTATTCTGAGAGATACATGTATGTCAATTGTAAACATGTACTGTTTAAGGTTGCCCTCAAAATAACTTCAGTATTGAACCTAAATATGATTGAAAAACTGAAATTTATAAACTACAGAACGGTTAGACAATTTTTGATGTTGATTACTAATGTTAAGCTTTCATTCCTACAGTGGCTGTTATGCGACATCATGTGCTTCTCCTTCAATTTCATCTCCGTCCCCCTCTACGATACTCTTGGATGGAAAGCAGTGGTTCACGCCGTTAATTCAAGTGAGTGACTCCATTAAACTGATCATTCTTGTGAAAGATACTAGCTGTGAAGTTATATCAAAATCTGTTTCTTGTTAAGCGTTGCGATACGGAACTCTGTAACGACATCCGTATCCATCGAGTGAACCCGAATGAGATGTACGGTGACCAGACTACGAAATCGCATACTTCGGCAAATGTGTAGGATCATGAATTAAAAACGGGTACGGGAAGAGAATGTAGCATACTCTTCGTAGGTTTAGGATATCAGCAGTTTTAAAGTATGAGTAACTCTACTTGTTAATCTCTACTTGTATGTTGTTTTCACGGAATATAACTATGGCATAATTGTGTTTATACAGAATATTGCATCAGTCACTAGATTGATTAGGATTACCATATTTTATCAAGAAAAAAGGAGCAGAGAGAGATGGCTAGGGTGAGGGGTGCCCCGCCTCCCCATAATGGAGAAAAACAATGATTCTGAATCAAGAAAATGGTGCCAGAGTTGATATAAGCAACATGCCTTGTTAGATTTACCTTGTTTACCTTTCTCTGCTCAAATTGAGTAGCTTAATAGCAAATTCACTGCTGAGAAAGGGTTTCCATTGTATTTGTGACGACTGCTTCTGAACTACATAACATCTGTGGTTATGTAACCCCAACAGCGAATTTAGTGAGGAAAGGACTGTTGTTATGTAACACTAACATTGAATCTAGTGAGGAAGGACTGGTTATGTAACACTAAAATTGAATTTAGTGAGGAATGGACAATGGTTATGTACCTCTTACATTGAATCTAGTGAGGAATGGACTGTGGTTATGTAACCCCAACAGCGAATTTAGTGAGGAAAGGACTGTGGTTATGTAACCCTAACATTGAATCTAATGAGGAATGGACTGTGGTTATGTAACTTTGCTGTAAATGAGAATCATCTGCTTTTGCAAACATAAGTGATTGATTTATTGTTTATCCCTAGCTGCCATGACAACCATCTTCTGCGATGATCTAGCAAAAGCGAAAAACCTCCTAAAACATTCATCAGACATGCCTACCCTTCAGACTGTCATCGTTACAGGTTACACACCAAACGACCACATGGCAAAAGAATTTTTAAAAGGTGGATTAAATATATTTTCCTTTGAAGAAGTGATGGATCGTGGCAAAAGAAACCTTCACCCTGCAGTGGTAAGAAGTTTCATACCAAAATTTTTCTGTTTTCTTTTAAAATATATTAGAATAAGTTGGCACAGGGTTAAAAAATTCACTTCTCTTGAATCATAGGATGAAAAATCCCTGAACTAGGACTGTGGCGATGAAAAAATAATAAAGTTTTTGCATATATCCAATAGACTGCCACTATAAACTTCCTTTAAGAACCACTGATGTATGGATATCTATTTTCCATTGTCTAATATTTCCTACTCAGTTTGCTGTTATTCATTGACTTATATTAAATAATAAGTTGTGTAAAAGTAAATTGGCCTGACGTTTCGATCCTAGCAGGATCTTCTTCAGAGGCTTAATGACAAGTAACAGTTACAGAAGGGACAAAAACATGCACAGAATACAGACAGGTTAACGAGCATGGTGAACACAAAGAGATAGATGTAAGGGGATTAGTAGACAAGGGATGGAGAGAAGAAAGAAAGAAACCAACAGGGGAAGAGGAGAGGTAGGAGATAAACAGTGGAGGGACAAAGAGAGGATTAAGGGAAGGGGGTAGGGAATAAACTGGAGAAGGACAAAGACAGAAAGGTGTGGAGAAAAAGGGTGCAAGAGAGCTTTGAGAAGAGGAGTGATGGGGGGGGGGAACAAGGGGAGAAAGAGGGGGGACAGAAGAACATTTAGTCATGTCCTTCTTGAATGTTGAGCCCATGAGGTTGAATGGTGCAAAGGCATTGCATCCACAGCCTCTCTCTGCTGATTCGTACTAGGTCAGGACGGCTTCCTAAGGATTCAATCCCCTGTAGGGACATGTCGTTAATGGTATGGTTGGGAAGGTTAAAGTGTTCTCCAACTGGGGTCTCAGTTTTCATGGTGTTGACTGTGGATCTGTGACCATAGAATCGCTTCTTGAGGGTGGTTTTGGTTTCGCCAACATACTGGATGCCGCAAACTCTACAAGAGATCAGATATATGACAGTGGTTGTGCAAGTGATGTGACCCTTAGTCTTGTGTGTGAGTTGCATGCTGTGGCTGGTGATGGAATTGGATTCAACAATGTGGTGGCTGCAGATGATGCATCTCGAAGTACGATCACATTTGAAAGTACCATGCCGGATGGGTGTGGGGTTAGAAGTTAGAGATGGAACAGCAGCACGCACAAGAAGGTCTCGTAGGTTGCGGGGTCGTCTGTTGGCGATGATGGGTTTTTCAGGGACGGCTCGTTGGAGTCTAGCTGATGTGAGGAGACTGTTGTGGTTGTTAGAGGTGATTTGCTGAAGAAGAGGAAGATTTGGGTGGAAAGTAACAACCAGGGGGAGCTTGTTGTCGCAATCTCGTCCCTTTTTGGCCAACTTACCTTTACACAGTCTCCTACACAGGCTCTCTAGTGGATAAGCAGTTTGCTAACAGTTTTATTTTATTTTAAATAATAAGTTAACAGTTTTTGCCAATGTATCCACAGTGAAATTGGCAGAAACAAATTAAACTGAAAAAAATATTAGAATGAAATTACTTCCATGTTTTTAAGGTTTAAAAATGTTATTTCCAAGTTTAGCAAATATATTTGATGAAGATCCACAAAAATTTAGGAATGATTTTTTTAATCAAGTAGGCCCTCGTTTGAAATTCATGTATAACATCCACTTATATACATGTATGGTTTACCATGTATTATTCCTTTGTTTCAGCCGCCCAAACCTGATGACATTTCAACAATTTGTTTCACCAGCGGCACCACTGGTCAGTTCTTCTTGTGGTAGTTCTGTTTTGAGATTTTAGAATTTCTAAATGTCATACGCAAAGTTTAACATGTAGATATGTAACTTTACCTTTGAAAGATAATTGCTTATTTAATATCTGATTGCAAATTATGATAACAAACATATTGTACAAAGTTTAATCTATTTAGCTTTTGTAAATTTTATAAATAGAGGACTTCTTAAAAGCCTTGGAAAAACAGACAGAAATCATGATTAAGTATTTGTTGCTTCAAATTTGCTGTCAGGCACCCACCTCCCCCTCTCCCATCCACCCCTCTCCCATCCACCCCTCTCCCATCCACCCCTCTCCCATCCACCCTTTACTCTCATTTCTACAGAGCTAAAATTCAGAAAACTGTAGAGCCTGCAAAACAGTTGTACCTCTCCGAGCCCAGCCCACCCTAGCTGAATGCCCTTGCTTTTCATTTTCCTTTTGTTTAAATCAAGTTTCCTCACCATCAATGTATCACGTTACCTTCAAATCACTTTCCACTTTCTTTCGTCAGGAATTCCAAAAGGGGTTATGCTGAAACACAGAAACTTTATAGCTAACCATGCCTACTTTTTCAACAGTTTAGAGGTAGGTATCACCAAGGTGAAGGTTAATATACCATCCATTTGCCGTGATGGCCAAGGTATCATAATATTTGATTCTAGTCACAGAAAAGCATCTAGTTAAGAAAAGTCTTACTTTCCAGTACATTTCCTGAGGAAATATCTGAAAAACTGTTTTATGAAACTGAAAATCCTTTTCGATTCTATTAGAAAATAATTTTGTTTATGAATAATTTGGATAACATGTAGGAGTACTTCAACAGCAAATAACTGACCACCCTGCAGACCGTCTCAGTGACAGTTCAGCTGTTTTAGAAGCAATTAAGCCACTGTAGTCTACAGGATGCTGTTTCACAGTTTCAGTCCTTCTTAAGTTTGGAGAAGCTAAGCCAATCTTCAGCTTACACGATAACTTATTTGTCATGAGCGACACTCCCATACGGCTAACAAGAATTTGTCTTGGTTTGGGAGATATCCTAGGTTAAAAGTCATACCTTGGGGTTGTCATTTAATGAAGCTGTGATGTCAAAAGTGTCACAATGAAGCATATTTACGTCTTTACTCTTTCATTCTTTGTTTATTTTTTTCACATTCGAGGTGTATGCAGACCAAAGACATGTTCAGGGTTGTGTAAAAACTTGCATATTTTATTGCATTCAGCTTTTTTTAAAACTCATCTCTATTACAGAAAATAAGCATTGTGATAATTGTTAGCAAACCATTAAATATTCAAAGCATAAATTTTCTTGATGATACCATATTTAGACTTGTTCAAGTCCTTACAGTCTCGTGTGTGAAGGAACATTAAACCTGTGATATCTCCTAACTGGGATGAGAGTTTTCTCGTTCATCACATATACCTCTAAGACGTTGAGCGATATGATGATAGTTTGGTTTGCTTCTCCTTCAATAATTATTTAAACATACTATTCAGTAATGACTTGAATTTTTTTTTTTTTTGGCATGTAAAGGCAAAATTATCCTGATTAATTTAAAATATTCTAATACCATTCCAGCCAGTTTACAGAGACAACATTATGTCACCGTCAGCAGTCCACTTCTCCTACTTGCCGCTACCTCATGTGTTTGAAAGATGCAATACCGTAAGTATTCATTTATTCAAATATTCAGATATTCAAATATTATTCAATTATATTCAAATTATAATTAGCTATTGTATTTTGGTTTTTTTACTTGATGTACTGCCCGTAGTCTTAGTTTTTTATATTTCTTGTAGTTTGCTTCTGTCCTTAACGTTATTGGAATGTTCTACCTTGTTAAAGCCCCAAATCTTCTGAGAAAGTTCCTTTCAAAACTATGTTGCATAATTTAATGAAATATATGTTTATATGTAAATCTTGTTGTGGAAAAAATAAATAAATAATATAAATGTGTAGTTGGTTTTTGAAGAAAATTAATCAATATGAAGCAGTTTGATTTGATGTTTTTTGTTAAAGCATGGGGTTATTTCAAACTCCCAATTGAGAATGATGATGATAAATTTAACAACAAAAGAAGGTAAAAAGTTGGGTGTCGGTGAAGGTAGTAAACTAGACGTTTGGCCAAAGGTGACAGGCTATTTTACTCTTTTTTTAGCGTCATCTGGAGCTTTTTCTCTTCTTAGCTTTACATGTTAGAGTAGACAAACGATATAGAAGGTTAGTATACTCAAAGAATCGCATTCTTAGAAGTTTAAGATTTCCGTCTGTGCAAGTAACTTTCCCATTTGTTCTCTTTTTGACATATTTGGCAATATTTTTAAATATTCTTTGTGGCCCAGTTTGTTGCTTTAACATCAACTATGGATGACAACTTGATTTCATTTTCATTGAAGTAATAATTAAACCGGGATTATTATGGACTTGTTTTATCCGCATCCTGTAAATATCCAGAGAATCCAGTCATCCAGGTGTCCTCGTGCTAGTTTTTAGAATACTGCACATGTATCTTCACTAAAGTTGAAATTACCTTTGTCTGTTCAAACTATCAGACACTCGTTTGGACTGTTCTGCCAAATACTGTAATATAATTATAAATAGAACTGAACTATGAATCGGCAAATTTCATTGTCAGACTACACAAAGCAAAGGAATGTATAGCTAGATATCTTCATGCCTGAGCAACCGTCTTTCTTACGGTTATCCATATAATACACGATTAACTATTATGGATTTGGAACTTTGCCAACCAATGTTCCCAATTGTTTCTTTCCAAAAATTGAAGTGGAAAAATGTAAACACAAAAGACAATATTTCAAAGTTCAGATTTTGGGGCAGATCTGACTTGTAAGTTAAATCAAAATGATGAAAAGTAATAGGTCGTTGTGTTTATTGACAAGATAGGTAGCGAACGGCACAATTACAACAACAACAAAAAAAGAAAAAAAATTGACGGAGCATTGTTTCAAGTGCAGACTAAAGTAAAGCAAAATTTGTAGCATTGAACAATTTGTGATTGATTCTATAAACTGAAATGTCTTTCCATAGAATTCATGAACGCAAAAGTTGACAAAGTTAAGATGTCAAGCCCCCACTCACCATAGTATGTCTGTTTAGTAAAAAGAAAGGGAAAAAAAGACAAAAAAGTAGAGCAAAAAATCCAACAAACCAAACATAGCTGCAAAAAATCATACATCTTAGTTGTTTCCCCACAGAACTGTTATTTTCACAAGGAGAGAGTCAGGTAATACATAAATATCATTAAGATCATATTCTGTTCCAAAATGGCCGAATCTGCTATCATCACATCATTTTTGGTTTCGATGATAATCGTAACCTTTGCATTCATGATGGCGTATGTGTGTGTGCGATTGTGACGCCCAGCATGTAAACACAATATCTGAAGAAGGGAAGGTCGGAACAATTTTATACGTGGTGTTTAGAAGTACCACATTGAGTACAAGAAATATATTATTTTTTGTGGAGGTCAAAGGTCATTTGGGGTCACCAGGGGTCAAATTGTGAAAACATTGTAAACATGATATCTCAAGAAGGGAAGCTTGGGCAGACCTCACATTTGGTGTGTAGAATGTACCACATTAAGTACAAGAAGCCTATTGTTTTGGAGGAGGTCAAAGGTCATTTGAGACATCAGAGGTCAAATTGTGAAAACCTTGTAAACATGATATTGCAAGAAGAGAACCTTGGACAGATCTCATATATGGTTTGTAGATGTACCATATCAAATTTAAGGAGCCTATGATTGCTTTTGATGAAGGTCAAAAGTCTTTGGAGTCAACAAATGCCAAACATTTATTTCTCTCCCCTCTTACCTGTCTCTCCACACTAACACATCTTCCTAAACATAATATCGCAAGGGAAGCTTGGACAGATCGCATATTAGGTATGTAATTGTACCACATTTATTACAAGAAGCCTAATGTGGGCAGAGGTCAATGGCCGTTTGAGTTAACCAGGTGTCAAATTGTGAAAACCATGTTTTGCACAATCTTTTAACAAAGACAGATGTCATATTTAGTATGTTGATGTATCACATTTAGTACAAGAAGCCTGTTGTTGAGGTCAATGGCCATTTCAGGACAGCCTGTGTCATTGTGAATTTATTGTTTGTCACATCACACTGCTTTTCACTATACATTACGTCAGCCTGATTCATGAAGAAAACTGCTCATGTTACATCATCGAAACCACAATGCATGTTTGCATTCTGTTTTTTTCCTTTAATTGACCCGACTTTGCAGCCACATACACATTGGCAAATATATGTATTTCAGTTAGCTTGCTTTTTCATTTCATTTGAACAAGTATTTATAAATATATTGCATACATGCTCTGTAGAACAGATTGCAGCAGATGTTGAACAATGGTAATGTCTGTTGCCATGGAAATACACTTTCAGTGCCCAAAAATGGCATAATTATACGTTATGAACATTATGAAAGTTTATTATTTCTCAATCACACTTCTAGCATGTAGGCTGATTCTGTAACAGTTTGCTATGCTATTTACGCTTCTATTGGTCACTGATATCATAAATGAAGCTTAGAGTCGTTATTATCATTGAACTACCATTGGCAAGCTATGAGGGAATTGGACCATATGAGAGGTTGGGAAAAGAGAAACTCTACTACTTAAAGCATAACTAAGCTTTGTATAAAAGCAGGAATAAAAGCATAAGTAAGCATTGTATCTGGCAAACATAACTGAGCCTTGTATAAACAAGGAATGAAAGCATATGTAACCATTGTTTAATTAAAGCAGGAATGAAATCACAAGAAAGCATTATTAGAGCAAGCATAACTAATCATTGTGTAAAATAGGAATGAGAGCATAAGTGAGCATTGTGTAAAGTAGGAATGAAAGCATATGTAAGGATTGCTTAAAGCAGGAATGAAATCACAAGAAAGCATTATTAGAGCAAGTGTAAATAAACATGTGAAGTAGGAAAGAAAGCATAAGTAAGCATTATTTAAAGCAGGAATGAAGCATAACTAAGCATGTGTAAAAGCAGGGATGAATGCATATAAGTGAAAATTATTAAAGCAGGAATCCAGGTGAACCTCTGCTACAAGGATCTGTCTAGGAACATACATTACTATGACAATATTAAATATAGAACAAATTCTGTTTCATAATAGTCAGAATGACAGAAAGTTTGCAAAGAATGCTAAAAATTATAGAAAGCTTAAAGGGAAACAAATCCAAACATCATTCATTGGGCAATGTGATAGAGATAAGTGTCTTTTTCCCTCCCCCACCACACCCCCTACCCCACCCTGCTCAGTCAGGAGACACCAACCCACACATCATCATTGGTCAGTGTGATAGAGGTGACTGCGATGAACAATTTACTAGAAAGTGGGTTTATTTACATTTATATTTCCGTTTGAACAAACTTGGACAAACTTGAAACTAAGTTTAATAAATTGCAATATAGTATCATGTTGAAAACTGGGAAAGGCATTGTTCAAAACCTTGATGGCTAAATGACCACATGTGTGAGAATTATTAGCTTCATGGAATGAGGTCATATTTAACAAACTATGAATATTAGCCATTTTGCTGTACAAAACTTTGATTTCCTTATGCAGTATCATACAAATACTTATTAAATCTTGTAAAGCTCAAATTTTGCGTGCATTTCAACGCTTCAAACTAATTATGTTTCTCTTTTTCTGTATTGCACCAGCCACTGCTTTCACATACTGTGATTTTAAAAATTCATTTCTTTCTGCTTTCTTTAAAAATGTGTAATATCACAAAACGATGACAGAAAAATGATCCTGTTCAATTTCTTTCAACGATACTATACTCATCGACGTTTCCTCCTATTTGGAAGAAATTCATGTACTGTATGTGTATTTGTAAACGATATCAAATATCCTTTATGTGTTTGAATAGGAAATGTTTTGAAGCAAGTGGTTATGTTTGCAATGGCCTTATAGGTATATATGCATGAATGCAAACTTGTTTTGTACATTTATTATGCAGTGTACTCCATAGCGGTACATGTTTAATAAAGAGATAACAATGTCCTCAGATGTAGAACAAATGCATGATACAAAGCAAGTGAATATAAACTCTCATCTCGATAGCTTTGTTCTCTTGCTGAGAAACAAAATTTGGGAAATTTATTCATGTTATTGGAAAATTTAGTTATTATATAATAGTAATAATTTGTGATGTCATTCGTGGACGACACTTCAAATTTATCTTCAATGTTTGAATGTCTTTAATGATGTACTTAAGAACCTACCACAATTGAAGGCAATGTTTTAGTTTATGATGAAGTCACTGGATCTCACCATAGTCTTTGCTTATGACTGATGATAGGGGATTGTATTTTGAGAATTCTAGTGAATTTGGCTTTTATTTCCCCTACAGTATGTATCATTTTCCAGACAACCACATTTGTAACAAAACTCAGCTTGAAGTTATCTCTAAAACACAAAGTAGGACATGCACGCAAATTTCACCGGGATGCTAAGTTTTTCCTCTTTACTGCCCGCTTTCAATGCATGCTGAGAGTCTGTTATGTTTCAAAGCAACTTGTTATAATATAAAGGAAAAATAGAGCAAAACATGGTGGTTAAAATTACACTTATATTGTTGTGTAGTACTGTAGTTATATGAAGATCGTGAATCACTAGTGAGTATGCATTGGGGGTATCTTGAGCAGTGGCGGAGCTAGGGGTATTGGTCAGAGGGGGCGAGAATGGTCTGTAGGGGCGCTTTCGACAATATCTAAGCGGAGCGCCACCACAGGTTGGCGCGGAGCGTACAGACATTTTTGAGTCAAGATACTCCTTAGATCGCCGGAAATGACCCTTTCCGGGCCTTGCTAATTTGCAGATAAACGAAGAATAAATAGGTGTCATCGCCATTTGTGACAACTCTGAAGTTTATATGGGTGTTGAAAGTGCATGCGCTTCATCACAAGACCGCCATTAGAGCATTTTGTCAGAAAATTACACCAACAATATGTGACAAATGTCAATAAGTAGATGAGAGCGCAATAATAAAGTCAATAATCTTGAATAAGTAAAAAGTGGTAAAAAGCTGAAAAGGGGGCCAGCAGTCCATTTGAGTCCGTCAGAGGGGGGCATTCGCCCCCCCCCCCCTGACTGTATGGACGCTCCGCCACTGGTCTTGAGACCTTAGAAATACACGGGTAATGGCTAGCCTAGAAAAGTCACAAAATTGGTCACCAATGAAGCAGTTTATGAAGCAGGGGTCTAGAACGATCATATGTAGGGTTTATAGAGGACTTAAGTGCATGACTTTCACAACACTTTGTTTTGACAAAGTGCTTAAGCTAAGACAAATCTGCTGTCACTTGCTGTGACCTATGGCAGCTAGGCCTGAAAGTCAAGAATTCTCCTGAATGATGGAAAAGTGATTGGATTTGCTGTCAAATAATATACTTTATTGTCCTATGACCATTTTGTTTGAAGGGATGCATGAAATTCCCAAATTTGAATGTACTCTTTGTAAATGTAATTATTTATGTTGCCTAGTCCTGCAAATCACCATGAAAGGATCGGCATAAACTGGACAACTACTGTACATGGGTTTGCAGAAGAAAATGGTAGGTACAACCTGTGTCTACCCATTAATTTGATACGTACTTATGATACAGAAAGACATAAAGTAATAAGGAAGCATGACAAGATATGATGACAAGGTTTGACAGGTGTGTAGAGACACCAAATACACTATTTAGGTTTTATTTGTTCACCCTATCAGTATGCAGTCTGTATGAAACTTCGCACCATCTCAATAGGACTGGAATCTTGATGTACGGGCCATCATAGATTACGATCATGTACCTTCATTTCATTTGTTTTAATTTCAACATCAGCGGCACCGTATGTATCAGTTTCAATATTACATGAAGCTGACTTTTCTTAAATTTATTTAAATCTTTCTTTGTTTTTGACATCATCTTTAAGGGTACATTCTTAACCAGTGGTGGCAGCATAGGTGTCTATTCTGGAGATCTTCAGAAGTTAGTTGATGATATTGCAACGTTGAAGCCGACTTACTTCCCCGTGGTACCTCGTGTAGCCAATCGCTTTGTAGATGGGGTATGTTTTTGTCTTTCGCTCATGTGTATTCAACATTGATGATCAGTGTTGACTGTTGCAACTTTGAAGTGAAGTAGAGGGTCGGGCTGATTTGTTGCATCTATTGATTTTAGAAAGCATTTATACTGATTTGACTTTGGTGGGGAAACTGGGTTAGAAACAATTGAAATAAATTCCAAGAGACCCCAAAATCTACAACCCCTGGTTTAGTTTATAGCAGAACTAGTACTTTACCACTAATAATGCACAAATTACACATGTATATTCATGAGTTGATTGTTTATGTAGAAAGTTGGCCCCAAAGTGTGTTTGCTTCTCTAAAGAAGGAAAGTTAATAAAAAAGAATTGAATGAACTGTGCAATGAGAATGACTATATTAACTTGATCTACACTGACCTATCATATAAGGAATTTTATAAGCCCTATACAGCCTATGCTTTCATTCTTTCTTTAGATTAATACCAAAGTCAACCAAGACGGAGGTCTGAAGAAAGCCATTTTTAATTATGCTCTAAAAGCCAAGCATAACATGCTGGAAAGGTAAAGTTTTAATTATCTCTTGAAAATATCTCATAACATCTTCAGTGTTTTTAATATGCTTGATGACGGTATGAAATCAGATGTGTCCGCGACAATATCACTGATCAGAGAAAGAGAGAAAGATTAGGACAAATTCTCTGACAATGAACTGACTTGGCCAGTATTGGTAGGAGGCCCTCTCTAACAATGAACTGACTTTGGCCAGTATCGTTAGGAGGCCCTACTACTCATTGCATTAACATTGTAAGGTCTCCAACCGCATTAAAATTATTAAAGAAGGGTTAAGAGTATTGTTAGTATTCTGCTTTTAGCACCTCAACTCTATTTTAATAATAACAAAATAAAATAAAACTGTTATTAAACTGCTTATCCACTAGAGAGCCTGTGTAAGAGAATGTGTAAAAGTAAGTTGGCCTGACATTTCGATCCTAGCAGGATCTTCTTCAGAGGCTAAATGACACTTAATAATAACTTGAGATAATTTCTTAATTTCCAAAGAAAGAAAAAAAATGAAGAATTGACATTAAGGAAGTCTACCATGGGAGTAAAGGAGGATAGGATAGTTAAATATTTGTACTCATGCTTAGAGCCTTGCACTCTTACTCAAACGAAACAGAATTCTACTTGTAGGCCTCAATCTGACGGTATTGTACTTGTTTCACAATTTACACATGACAACCAGAGTGCAAGTTGTTGACTATTGTTTGTCATTAGCTACTACTTATAAGTACCTTTTTAGTAGGGAATAGAAAAACAAAATCTGCCTACATTTATCATACAGAACTTAGCACTAGCTACTTGATATAATAATCCAACGCAAGAAGTGAAATATACATTTCAGAAATTAAAAGCAGGTAACCAGCTCTGGATCATGTTTTCTTGTTCACAGAGGTATTGTCACGAGGAAATCATTTTGGGATAAACTTGTCTTCAATAAAGTTCAGGTAAGAGCCTTTTCTCTTCCTTGATGTAAAATATCTCCAATAAAATGAAACAATTTTTTGGGTATGTAGAAGTTCTTTTTCTTCCAACCGACATAGAATGTTACTAAGAAACCATTACCAAGAAAGTAAATCAATTTTTGACATGAAATGCAATAGGTTACCCTAATTGGAATCTATAAGTTCATGGTTACCAAAAACTCACAGCCCTTTATGTTCTTGTCATATAGGGAGATGGGGTGAGGGAACCTCCCCCTCCCCCACCCCCACTCATCCGACCCTCAAATAATGTTTACTCATGTCAACTTTAGCAGGCATTTTCTACTGCCATTTTGGAATTAGTTCAAATATATAATATAGTCAAACTATAATTTGTTGCAAGGAATATATTCATCAATTTGTAGGTACAACATGAAGAATATGACTGACTTTCTTGTATGACTGTTTTTGTTCTTCTATTGCAACAATTTGTAGCTAATAATTACGACCTATTTTGTTAACGAGCTCACTCACACAAAATATATGTTCACTCTGCCACTGGAGCTGTGCTTTGATAAATATATAGAAGAAGCTGTGCCTGTGTAATGATTTGACATATTTCATGTTTTTATTAATTGTTCCAATAAAGGACCAGTTTGGTGGCAGATTGACAGCTGTTTTCAGTGGTGGTGCACCTATTGCACCAGAAGTGATCATGTACCTGAGAGCTGTACTTGGTATCTATGTGAGTATCCGTGCCACTTCATACTTCCTAATTATCAAACTATTCACATTAGAGCAATGACATTATGCAATGACAATATGCAGTGACACTATCAATCACACTATGCAATCACACTATGCAATCACACTATGCAATCACACTATGCAATCACACTATGCAATCACACTATGCAATCACACTTTGCAATCACACTATGCAGTGACACTACGCAGTGACACTATGCAACGACACTTTGCAACGACACTATGCAACGACACTATGCAATCACACTATGCAATCACACTATGCAATCACACTATGCAGTGACACTATGCAATCACACTATGCAGTGACACTTAGCAGTGACACTTAGCAGTGACACTACGCAGTGACACTATGCAACGACACCTTGCATCGACACTATGCAATCACACTATGCAATCACACTATGCAATAATGAAATGCTTTTTGAGGGACAGGTCTGAAAGATGGTTGCTTAACAGAGGAATGCATCATTTGTAGTTGATTGGTCATTGTTTTCTTCTTCTGCTCCTCAGCCTCTGTGTTTTGTCTGCTATTCACCATTTTCAAAAGGTTTTTCTTTCTATAGAAACTCGCCAAATCTTTATTCCATAAACAGAGTTAGAAGGATGTAATGTTTCATGTTGGGTTTGTCACTTTGTTATTATCAGGTAGCAGAATATTACGGCTAAACAGAATAAGAAGGACGTATCGTTTTATGTTGGGTTTGTTGCTTTGTTATTTTCAGGTAGCAGAATGTTACGGCCAAACGGAGACGACCTGTTGCATCACTCACAGCCTGGTGCAGGATCCAACCCCCGGACACGTCGGTCCCGTCAATCCGGGCCTGGAGATGAAACTGAGAGACGTCCCGGAGATGAAGTACTTTGCAGAGCAGGACCAGGGGGAGGTGTGCGTCAGAGGAGGCAACATCTTTGATGGCTACTGGCAAGACGAGGAGAAAACCAAGGAAACCAAAGATGCAGATGGATGGCTGGCCACTGGTGATATCGGTCGTTGGCTACCAGTGAGTATTCGGGGATGTCTAGAGAAGTATGACAAGCTCCCATCATGCCCCCAACCTGACCCCCCCTCCCCCCATCCCCCCTCCGGTTCACTTTCTTTTTAGCAGTTTTATCTGCTCTTTGTTTCCACTCATTTGGAAATATATAGGATCAACAAAGGTTAACACTGGATTAGAAGTGAACAAGGCCTGAGAGTTAGTTTACATATATACCTGAATTTATTTTAGCAGCCATGGTGGACCAAATTGCTTCAAAATTTGAAATTTAGCATAATTGCAAGTTGTTCAATTTTGAATAATTTGTGGCGCACGACTGATAAGGAGCTCCCCAGTTTCGCATCCAAGTTTGTGTTCATTGGTGAAGAACATTTCATCTTTCCTCGACAGAACGGTGCCTTACAACTGATTGACAGACGAAAGCACATCTTCAAGCTGTCCCAGGGAGAATTCATCGCCCCGGAGAAGATAGAAAACGTTTATGCAAGAAACAGATTCGTCATGCAAAACTTTGTGTATGGTTCCTACTTTCAGGTACATTTATTTGACCTTCATCTTTCAATTAATCTCTCATTGAAGAAGTGAGTTATGAGATTTAAGTTTGATATGCTATGGACCCAGGGACCTCAAACAAATTTCTACAAATGCCAGAGGTTGAAGTTGGTTGAAGCAAAGGACCAGTGAGGAACCAAGACCTCACTATACCTTGATTGAGCAATGTGTAGTGTAGGGTGCTCAAGACTAAGGCCTTACGACCCGCATTTATCCTATTAGTGTAAGACTGTGGGATGATGCTTTTAGCAAGCTCTGCTGTAATCTTTTTGCTGGTTGAATTTGGCCTCTAAGCGGCCTATTGAGAACCCAGGATAAAAATGAGCAATACAAACTGGTTATAGGCTGGGTTATTTTTCATTAAAAAGTTAGTTTCTCAATAAAATTACTCTGTAAACCTCTTTGCTGATAGTGGTTGGAGGAGGAGAGGAGGGAGGGTGTTGGGAGGGAGGGTGTTGGAAG
>JAIPMN010040635.1:0-16089 GCA_020650975.1 Apostichopus californicus
TTTCTACACCAATAAATTAACTGTATCTGAATTTTCGAAAATTTCCTCACCAACATTCTTCATCACACTTCCCTCTACTCGTGCAATTTTGACCGCTCTGTTAGGGGTTCAAGGAGGTTTTTCTATATTGGTTGTCCATAGATGAAATTTTGTGTAACTTCAAATTCTGAACAAATAATGGGCTTTAAAACTTCAAAAGTGGGGCTGTCGGGTATTGTGGGCCGTTAAGTAGTATTACCTACAAAAGCAATGATCCACAGGACATGCGATGAGGTCGAACATGATGTGTGACTGGTGAAAATCTTCAAAAAGGTTATGGATGGGACAAAAACTATTGGGAAATACTTGGTTCTCAGGCAAAAAGTGTACATCTGCTTGGTCATTTTCAAGCCCGAGAAGTGCCATTTCCGGTGATCTGGGGGGGTATCAAAACCAGAAATTTTCTTGTACGCTACGCGCCAACCGATGGTGGCGCTCCGCTTAGATAGTAATTCGCGCCCCCCGGGTTAGAAAATCCTGGATACGCCCCTGGGAAGTACTAATAATCATTCACTGTGATCAAACATAATATGACTCAATGAAGAGCTATAACAATACTTAATCAAGCTAGTGTAGGAGGAGTCCATTGCTACAATGTATATATAATAGGGAGTCAATCTGCTTAGTGATTCCTCTCCACGTTTGATATGACAACATCCAAAGAGTAGCACAGCACAACTGATTCTTACATTAATGGGGACCAATATATTAACCATCAGTTCATTCCAGCTTTACTTTGTCTCCAGACTTTTGTTGACCAGTACGTGTAAACAAGGTTACCTTTGGAATGACCATTGCATGTGAGGATTTTCAGCTTCTGACTCCTGTTGACCAAATTTGATCTTCACAGAAAAAAAATAATACTCTTTTAGTGTACTCACAAAGGTGATCTTCATCCCAATTAAAATGTTCAATCAAGATTTACTTTTGAGCCTATTATGTTGACAAGTTTTGCAGACATTCACCATAGATGTTGAACTTGGTATTGATAGCAACCCAGAGCTTTTACTTGTGAGAGTCAAGTTAATGAATCAATACCCTCAACTGTGTGATCAAACCCTAAAAATAGTACAATTTGAGGAATCTCTGAAGTTGTTGATACTCTGCAAAGCAATTGCTTGGCAATTGATTAAGCTACCTAATATATAGAAGGAATACCTTTCTTCAGGTTTTCATTCTCTTTCTCCAAAGCATTCATCCGAGCAGATAAGGTTTGCCCACCAGTGCCTTCCACCTTCTTGCCAGCTCCCTATAATAAGACAAAGAAAGGAACTGCAATATTTTATGAAAGTTAATATTTGGAAAAATGGTGAGAAGTAGAAACATATTTAAAAAGGATATTATAAGTACAACAACATAAAGTGTTTCCGAGAAAAGTATCAAGTTGATAGAATCTGACAAGTTACTAGCTTTGGAAGTAGAATGATACATGTATAAACACAAGGCTTTCAGTTTCATACAACCTAAACCTCAGGTACATGATACTCTGCCCACTTGAGCAAGAATACTTAGAAATTGAAAATTTGGTCATTAATGACCGTTGCATTATGCCGACTCATTGTTTCATCATTTATCATCATTTTAATTACAGTAATTAAAGGTGAAGGACAAGTACTTTATGCAAACCCTCACTGTACATTCAGAATGTCACAGAGCTTCTATATAAATGTCACCTGTTTAAAGAAATTTTTTCATCAATTTAACTTTTAGAGCAAAAATTAACCCTGCCATGTTATAAAGAAGACAATAACAAACAAGAGCCCAACAGGCAATATGGTTCCTTGCTTAGTGGAATATTAAAGTGTTGTATGTCATCACCCCATCTCATAATATTTATGCCCACATATATCAGCTAATAACCAACAACTGTATTCCAAGTTTTCCAATTGGGTCCCACAAATTTGGGCCCAAAGAATGTGTCCCAAAATGCATTTGAGGTTGAAATAGACTTTGGGCCAACCCAGCGCAAAATTGGGCCCAGGATTTTTTAAGGCCCAGCTGGTCCCAAAAAATTATATTAAGGTGAATCTAAGCACTATGTATGAAGTTCATCTCAGGGTTTTGGGAGAAAATTGTTTTCAGACTACCTCTGTTGATCTTTCACCTTTACATAGTACAATAGGTATCTTGCACTCATTGTCATTTCTACAAGGTTTTCTTAGTTTGACCTCTGCTGACCCCAAATGACCTTTGAACTCCACATAAACCAGTGGAGTTCATGTTGTAGTCAATGAGTTGGAGCTAGATAAATGTATGAACTTTATCCAATTTGATCCTTTTAAACCTCAAATGAACTTTGGCCAAAAACAATGAAATTCTTTTAACTAATAAAGGTGGATGTATATACAATGAAGTTCATCTAAGCTTCAATGTGGCCTTCATATGATTCACCTGAAACAACATGTTTCATGTACTTACTTGGGTGGATTTACGTGCATGGAAACATCGTCAAGCAAGTTTTACATTTTGTAATGTTGTGTTTACAAGAAGCATCACAGCACACACACACATGTATGCATCCACATACACACAAATATAAAAATTTGTTTGCCTTCGGCTGGTCATTACAATACATAAGGTCATTCACTAGATAGACCAATTGGCAAATTCTGCAATTTCTCTGATTTGACACAAATTTTCAAGACAATTCGATTACTGTTATAAAGAATGGTACGCTTGAAATAATCATTCATATCTCAATATGCCATTCTCACTTTTACAAATTGTTGGGATTCTATATGAAAACTAAGTATGAATATTAAGTAGATGGAAGCAGTCCCCAAGAAAAAACTTGATACAAGCTTTTAGCATTACACCAACATAAACTACAGCATGATACACCCGCAAATAAAGAATGAATTATTTCCAGAAAACAGAAACTGAAAAACAGTTATGGATGAACAAATAAATTATAAAAAAGCATGACAAAAATGAAAAGCATTTGACAGGGACACATCCATGTAACTGAAAACTTTTTGAACAAAAGGCATTTCCTCACGTAGGCACTATACAAACTTGTCTGCTAGAATTTGGTATAGTGCAGTGAATCACATGTATAGGAAGCCAAACAGAAGCTCATTTGAGCCCTCTCAATATTATGGTTGTGCAGGAACAATGGTTTTTATCAAGCTGTCTCTGTTCAATGAGTGTTTGGAGAATCAGGGAGCAGGCGCGTAATTGTCACACCCATTCCTGCTATAATACTAATGGCAGACATTTTCAATGGCCACCATTGTATCAGTTCACACAATATTTATTGCCATGGTAAAAACACTGACTGTATGATATGATACAATTACTAATCATGCACACTTGTTTTGCTGGCTATTTATTACAACCTGCTACCAAACATGCACTACATACAGAGCATAGCAACAATTATCCTGGGAGCAAACCCTTCAAAATACCTTCAAGTATCCATTGTTGATCTAAGCAGTGATTAGTTGAAAGAATGCATGAAGAAAATGATCCAAAAACTCAAAACCAGTGAAATAAATAAAACCTTTTGGAAGGAGAAAATACAAACTTTTGTTTGTTTGGTGTGTTAGTTAAATGCTACCTTTAAGCACAAAGCATTATTATCCAACAATATGCCCCATCATGGAAGTATATTTGCTGGTGAGCACAGCATATAACTGAATCATACACTGTTCATGTTTAGACATTCTTCTTTGCGACTAATATACAGTCCTTTTAGTTTGTACTTTGAACACAAGATGAAACAGACCTAAAAGCATACATTCATCTTTGATCTTTCCATTACAAGAGTAAAATCATTTCTGGACAGGTCAAAAGTTTATTTGAGTTTTGACAAAAATTGACATAAATGGTACATACATTATTGTGAAATAAAAGAGTGTAGTACAGCCATACTGTGGCAACTTTTAAAAATCATTCATAATGATACATAGGGTGTACTGTAGCTGCTAATTTGGAACTACCAAGCTGAAATTATTACCACTTTTGCTGAGAACACTGTAAGAAAAGCTTGTTCTATCTAAATTAAAGTGTTATGTTATCTGCATGTTATAGATAGTAATCATTATGTGATATTGGTTCAAAATAACACTGATTAAGGAGGCTCCACTCATTCAAGTTCTGAAACTGAAATTAGTATGTGCACTAGTACTTTCCTCTTAGCATTCCCTTGAGCCCACATACCCTCGCATACCCATATACTGGTTTGCATGCACTACTAGCTGGCCCTATTGGACCTTGAAAGTTAGGTTACTCACTGTGCTTAGCGAGCTTTGAATATTCTCACGAGCGCGTGCAATTTCATTCACCAATGGGCTGGAGGTCTGTAAGAAATGCAAACAAGTTGGATGACTTATTTCAGTCTGATTCCAGGTGTGTATCTTGCATAGAGAGCTTGAGCTAAAACATCCACCTTTATTTAGAACTGATACTAAACCTTCACATACTTTATAAACACCATAAAAACAGGCTTTGTACCTCTGCCAACAACTATGCCCACATTTAAGGTGGCATCTTTGTACTGCCACATGTGGCAAATAGTACCACAAGTGACAAAATAGAATTACAACACTCACATTAAACTGTTTACAACACAGAACCATCTGAGCCTCGAGCAATTCGTCATTTATACACTGAAGTTCGGTAGGGAGTCACCTTCATTGTGTGAACTATTCAGTGGTTGCAAATATTTCATTACCACCATGAAGAATCCATTTCATAACCCTATGTACTTACCTACTACATGAAACAAGTGACAAGCTCACTCAGTGGTCAAGGACTGAGCAGGATAAACTCTCAAATTTAAATTCTTGATACTACACACAACAGTTGACCACTCAAACAGCACACAGACACACAATGCCATATTAAGCCAAAAATAGAAGCACTTAGATAAGGAAACCAACTGTAGGCTTAGTGATCCCTTGCCACATTTTATAGGACAATTGCAACTTGCACCAACCCGACTGCGCCCTGACTTTCCCACTCGTTGGATGTAAGTTGGAGACAGTCATGGTCACCTCACGTTGGCGTTGGATCCTAGGTTAGCGCACTAGCCCGACCCAACACGACCCAACAGTTTAATCTCCTGTCTATCAGTCCACATGGGGGCCGCCATGTTGACTATCCGCAGCTGTCACTTGATTTCACAACGCTTCCTCATTTTCTATCCATTAGAATCAGATCGCAGTCTGGTCAGCCCCAGACTGCCATTACCCGACTCAACCGCACAGTGACGGCCCTGACACCTCATTACATAGGTTTCATGTTAACCAGGTTAAGATGCTTAGGGCTAGTTGAAGCAGAGAGGTGCTAGAGATGGAGAATCAAAGTACTCAGCCTTTCAAACTATGCATGTACATTGCCCACTGTAATATTCGTATTGATTTCAAAAGTAACATAACTGGATAAGAGCTAATTATGGACTCTTTCATGATTAGCTACAGCTAAATAATGTATGTATGTATTTTAGATCCTCCTGCAAGCAGGAACTCACAAACAAACCTCAATGGCTTATCAAAGCTGCAAGCTGACCGAAGTCAGTTTCTTAGATTCTTGATGTCTTGAGCTCTTATAATGCACATACTGTAACTACTAGTGCCAGCTTTGTAATAACTTTTGGAGATGGTGTCACAGCCAATTCCACCGCAGTTGGACTTTTGATAAATTTTCTTAACGGAATCCTTTCACAGGTCGTACCTAAAGTTGCAGCTATGCAAATCACTTCAGACTATTGTTGATACCTTGTCATTTTCTGAGGGTTTTCGTTATTATGATAGCTTCAGCATCTCATGGAAAGTAAAATCATACATACTTTCATGGCGTTGTCCATCACACAACAAGCATTAATGTACTCTATTATTGTATTCATTAATTTATTACTCATTTTACTACATTACTTTTTAATTATTGTACTCATTATTGTACTCATTAATGTAACCTCCAGTACATACTGAGGGGGCATTATCTCTTAGATAGAGCATTATCTCTGGATAGAGCATTGTTTCTCCATTTACTAACATCTCCCTTGTTATAGTCCATTGCTATGAAGGCATGCACACACAAATGGGTTATGAACTGTTCATCTAAATTTGTCTCCTTGCCAATGGACTGACAAGTGTGTATTCAAGAATCATAAACAGGTATAGATGCTACTTTACTAAAACAAAGTAACTATTGTAAGATTCAGTCATTGATACCCACATATGAGTGCCGAGGCATGAAAGGCAAGTTTCATTGATATGGACCAGGCCAGGGAGATACATAGTCATCAGTAACCACATATGAGTACCAAGGCCTATTATAGTCAACAGTAGACGTACACATGAAAACACACACAGAAAGCGTCAATTCATCTCACAAACCGGCTGGCCTTTCGTTCGTGGAGCATTAAACATACAATGAACTCTTTTACCTCCTTAACACAGATAAGAGCTTTGCAGCATTCTATAGAAGGGACTGAATTTATATAATAATAATAGTAATCATGACTAAATTTATATAGCGCCTGTTCCAGAAAAATCTGGTCTAGGTACTTTACAAATCATAAGAAATTGACATGTGAAACATTAACTTAAACCAACTACAAATCGAGACCAATAGAACTTTGTAAAGTGTATGCAGACACTGACAAATGTGCAATGAATGAAAACTACAGGTAGCTAAGAAAGCATAGAACAACATCCCTGTTAAACATCAGACTATGCAATGAATGACAATCCCTCAATTCCAACAAAGATGAAACGAAAAAATATCATAATAATGATAATAATATTACTGGCTTTCCCAAATTCCATACATGAATAGAATGATCCACCACCTTTAATTGATCAAAATGTGTGACACGTATCGAAAACGTAAGTCATGCAAAGGTTGACAATGGCTAAAACTAATTTATGCCCATCCACAACAGCAATGAAAACAGACTGCTGATTATGATCAGCTATGAATACCACAATTCCAACAATCTGTTCAATACCCTTCCTGAGATCCTGATGATTTAACATAGCAAGTAAAATTCACAAAGGGAGAATTGCATTTATACCTATGAACAACTCAATGATGGCAGTGTCTGTTATATACAAAGATAACCCAATTAACAGAACTACTAATAGCCAGTTTTACTGTTAACATATGATATAATATACTGTTAAGATACATAATGCCTATCTTGGTACTACAAGTTTGCATCTGGAGTATGTCTTTCCCAATTCCACTTATTCTCTTATAATATCCTCACCTTCATCCTGTTTTGCTGAAAGAACATAGTAAGTTTTCTGAGCCGTTGACATTGCAACAATTTGGTGTTTAGTCAACTACATGGTAGCATGAAGATCAACTAACATGTTTTCAAGAGACATCATGTGCTTCAGCAACATTTGCTCACTTGTTTGCAGAATATGATTCAAACATGACTGTTTTTGATCAAACTATGAAGAAGACTTGCTAGTCTAACGTCACAAAAACAACAAAGAAACATACAGCTTACAGAATGCATAGGAAAGTCTTATAGAAATGGTCGGGTTAGAAAGTTACAGCTGACATAAAAAGCAAATTGGTTCTTCAAAATTGTTAAGGGAACCTACAATTTAAAAGAAATAGGATCTATGCAGAGCAGTAATGCTATGTGGATGTTGTTGTCCACAAAAAAAAGTCCTGATATCAATTAAAGTTTGTTATTTATGAACCACTTTTGAGAAATTACCCTTGAAATATCTGATGCTCAACATATAAAGTGGCTGGACTACTCAGTCTAGCATACAGATCTTTATGTCAGTTCATCCAATACAACAACTACAACTGCATTCGCCTGCAAATACGCAGTATTGTAGAGTGGTGGAGTGCTTGCAGTATTAGGTAGAACTTTTCGGTTGTACATTGGAGTAGGGTGACCTGACATTCTGAACACATTAATAATAATAATAAGTTAGATCTTAATTACAATATTAAAAAACAAATTTGATACTAATCTTTCACAATTTTGAGCTGTAGATATTGGGGTACAACATTGCATTATATAGTGATAACCATGCATGCACAAGTGTTCTAGGGTTTGATACCAACCTGCAGAGTAAGACCAGCTTGCTTATTGGCCAGGTGCTGGTAGTACTTATATTCAGCATCTTCAACAGCCAGTCTATCAAACCAAATATCCTCTTGCATCAAAGCAGAAACCATGATTATTTCTGGAAAAAATAAAAATAAGTTGCCTTGAATTATGAAATGATGCTTACCCATCTTCACTTACACAAAGGGAAGCTGTTGACATACTACCAATACCTATGAGTTTAATTCAAGAGTCCTACATTTTAACAATGAGTTTTATTGAACTGTTGATATCAGGTTTTAATTTTCTCTGCCATTGGAGTTTACATTGCACCATTGAACATTAAAGAAGCCAATTGTTTCTTCTTGTCATTCATAAGTGCAGTTTTCTCTGGTTCATAATTTCAGTAGCAACAATGAAACAATCTGAAAAAAATGGATAATTCCAAAGTGAGCTATGATAAAGAAAATGTCACATGTTTGCCGGGTGTATGTAATAGTATCGAATAAGCTTAATTTACTCTGTTAAACTCCTTTCAGGCCCTTACAGCTACCCTGGGGATATTACTTTGATGGCATATCCCGAGCAGGTTTGAATCATCCATTTTTCACACGCCATTATAAAGAACAAGTCAAGGAATTTCTCTAACAAGATCTAAACTTACCCTTCCCAGACCAATTAGATTTCAGTTGTTCAGTTTTCGAGACCCTTGCATGTAGGTGGAGGTTAATTAGACAGTTATTATCTACATATGTATTTGGCTCTTTGCAGCAATTTACTAATTAGTAACATTTTCACACACAAGGCTGAAGAATTGATCAAGACTAAATATGACATGGAGTTGCACATGATCTTCAAGTCTTTATATTTTTGCTTGGTACACTGTCTAATTTCTGTAATGGAGATGGATTTTGCAAATGCTGAATCTAAAATATTGGAACCTTTAAACATCAACATGAAAAACAAAGTAAAGTTTCAGATTTTAGTGGCATTATGACATAAAAGAATTAAAATATGTTTGGAAGAGTTCTTAAAGCACAAATATATCTTTCGTACACTACAAGCCACAGATTATGGTTTGTGTCCACTTTAATGTTCTGAATTTCCATAAATTGGTAACTGCAGTTAAACTGATAAAGGTGGTTGCTCTGATTGTCAACGCACCTCTTATGGTAAAGTATCCATTATCACACACTTTTTGGAATTTTGATGTTTTTACCATCTAGCAACACTCTCGGTGTTTAAGTCTTATCAATGTGATTTTCAAAAAAGTGAAGTCAATAGGATCATGTTCAATATGCAAAGCTAGGTCCAAATAATCACTTCCCAGTAACTCTTGTGTGTAAGCTTAATTATAGTACATGTAGTCAATCTGTTGTTTGTGTCCAATGTAAAGAATGTCACAAACTTATTCTTTCTGATCTTCCTTATTCACTATTAAAACTATAGTTGGGTATGGAAACACTACATAGGTTACCACAGCCGACCCCTACAATGAAATCATTGACGAACATTGAACAGACTGTGTGTTGTTTGGAGACCCTGCTATCTCAGAAACTTCCTCTCTTGACCAAGGACCACTGCATTTGTTAGACGTATAAATCATGATAACAGGATTAACATCAACTTGTATTTAGTCTAAAGTTCACACCACAGCTAATTGTACATATATGTGTGTCTCAAATGACATGTCCTTTACAAAATGCAATATGTTCAAGGGCTTGGTTTACAACCTAGGTAGTGTATTCAATGAACCGGCGCTAAGTACCAAGACATTTGTCTTCAGAGACTTTTACAGAAGTTCCTACAACAACAGTAACACAGGCTACAGGGACAAAAGATTTGTGTCGATGGTCACATTTTTGTATGACTGAATCACACTATATTCACATACGCCAGGCCTGTTTCAAGAGTTTAAGCTTAGAGCCATCGCTTTCTAACGTTTCTAGCTTAGTGAAACTAGGCCTAAATGAATCATGGTATGATTTTGTTAAACGTGTCAAAATTCTGCGTTTATGTAATATATTGGTTAGCCTAGTCTGATAAGGTTAGGCGTTGGTTAGGCTGATAAGGGCATACTTTGTCCGTAATCTTTAGAGTATATAAGCTAGTAATAGTAAAGCGTTAGTAAGCCAACATAGGCTTACTGAGTTCATGATGCTGTGACTGTGTGTATAACTGTAACTTAGGCTACGTTTCATAGTCTTAACTGCTCTGCCCACTGTAGGCTAGGCCTAACCGTTACAAATACAAGCCATGGTCTTGGAGTTTTAATCCTTTTGATGAATAATTCTCTTTCACTTAACTTAAGTCACATTGGGCCTACGCAGAACACCGGAGATCACGAAGGATATCCGGATTGTCTTCCTTACGAATAAAGCAGATATTGCGATGAAAGTTATAATGTCTAGGACAGCACGACGTACAATATACTGGAAACTGGAACTTCGAAGCTCTGTGAGATATGTACGTAGAATACACGTTCCACGTGTGATACCTGTTAAAGGTACAATCCCCACTACACTAGTATAGTAAATTAAAAGATAGTGGGTGGCACAATAATGTTAGGAACGCTGTCCCGTTCACCGACCGCCAAAGGAAAATGTTGATAGCAAAATGATGACGATATGTTCGAAGTAAATAACGGTATTTAGTATGATAGCGATGTAATTTTACGAATGCCCCGATCTGAAAGCAAATCAAACTTACCTTATTTGCAGAGGCGTAGCAATAGGTATATCAAGCGGTACATTGATCCATGATCCCAAATTCCAAATTTGAGAGCCATCGGATGCATTCATGTTGAGTACCAAATATGTCACGAAAACGTTTTCAGGCTATTATTTAAAAACATTTTTTCGCTCAAACATTAATATAACAATAATATAACATTAATATCTCATAAAAACGTTATGCTGACGTTTTTATAACACCACATTGAACGTTATAATAACATATTTTGGAGGCTCTTTTAAAAATGTTATGATAACGTATTGTGTTTGCTGGGAATATGCCTATGACTTAGTCCAAACGTTTTATTTCTCTAACAACCGTTGTTTCTGGTTGACAAAGTACTTTTTCTCTAATGTTACATTTATGGATTTGTGTCAAGTACGGCCGTAGCCACGGGGAAACGTACTACCCCGCCTCAACAAAAAAATACAGACTTTAAAGGGATTTTCTCGTGAGAAACAATGTGAAAATTATATTGAAGAGAAAAATATCCCACACTGTTAGTTGCAATCCCAAAATCAATATCTTGCCCCTTACCCGGGACAGGGACGTAGCCAGAGGGGAGTAGGGGGAGCGACTGCTCCCCCCCCCCCTTTCAGTGTCGATTTTTTTTTTTTTTTTCACTGTTGTTTTTTTAGCATGGTATTTTGTCAGTGCTCATTTGATCTTGAATACTCGTCAGCTCCGTTAACTCGAATATAATCGTAGTAACATTCAGGCCTACAGGCTTACTTTGTTTGGCAGATGCAATTAGTTAAATTTAGCCCATAGCCTATTACAAGCCTACAGTTGGCCACTGCGTAATAAAATACATATTGCCTACCTAACCGCACTCTATGGAATGTCATGAACCGTATGCACAACAACGTCGACAACCGACGTTCGTTCTCATCCTTTCTATGATTCGTCCTAAGTTGTTGCACGAACAGCATGTTATGAAGCTAAGCTAGCAATCGTACGTGATACGCACTTCCTATAAATAATGATTACACTGCTAATACACTGCGATAACGATATTTGTTTTTCGGCCACTGCATATCTGGCTATATTACAAAATATGAAAGTTGATATTGTCCATCAGTTAAGTTCGTCAAATGTATTTAAGTCCAGACATTGGACAATAAACAAGAATCATCCTACTGGAAAAATTGTAAAAGAGCACTCTGTTTGTCTTTCTGATATATTACTTAAAAGAACATGTAAAAGAATTCAAACAGGAAACAAAATCTGCTGATAATATGATATCATATGATCAGGGGCGTAGCCAGTATGTTGCACTGTAGGCCCGGGCCTACACTTTTTTGGCCAAGTTATCTTTTTATAAAAACACCCATGATCCAAATCCATAAGCTTGCTGGACGAGTTTAGAAGTCTAGACAAGGAAAACCCATTATTATGAACGTAGCAAGAATATGGCTAAATTAGGTGACCTATTCTTCTATCATTTAGGCTGTCATTTCTATCGCGTGCCGTTTCATTCAACACTCTACCCGCCGAAAAAGACTAGGATCCGATCTTGTCAGTTTTTTAACATCTAGTTAAGAACCCGTTTACGCAGATAATATTTCAGTTGAGAAAACAGTTAAGAAATTTGCATCAGATGGCAATCGTCGGATAGCTCTCGCCTTCTCTTATTAGGCTAACTTAAACATTTACTAGCTACAGTTGTATCAAAGACAATTACTGGCTATAGTATATCAAAGACATTTCTGGCCTATCTTTGTATCTACAAGTATCAGAAAGTGAAAAGTAAGACTACTCTGTACATGTACCTTGCTAATTTTAAATACATTATGTAGTATTGAATTACGTACTATTTTAACTCGTTTGTTTTTTGGGTTTAAAAGTGATATTGAATGAGGTGTCTCAAGTTAGCAAGAGGGCAGGGAACCAGAATGAACACTCGGGAAGGGCCGTTTCCGGCCATCTGTGGGTTTGTAAAACCTGCGCTTAATACCAGAAAACCTTCGCAGCCACAAACTAAAGCAATTCGATGAAGTAGGAGACAGTACATGGAAAACGGATTTTAAAATGCGCAACTTCTTTAAATGACTATTAAAGAGCAGTCCTTTTTTCTTAAAAGGACATTGATAACTGTACTTGTTGTCTTCCACTATAGGCAACATATCTTGAGTGCATGAAATACTTGAAGAAGAACTGAAGTTACTACTATTTTAGTAGTGATCCCTCCCAATAAGGTGAACTTCATAACGGGTATTAATATGTAGTACAGTTAATATGTGACAATTAAACAAATTGTCACTATTCTTACTTAACAGTAAATTGTATTAAATGATAAACACCGCCCAGTGCAATTTCCCTTAACACTGGCCCACACTATTGTATGTCAAATTTGCCTCTACTCATATTTGCAATTGGCATAGAAATTACTCTACAGTCATATACAGTACTATTAAAAACATGGAGTTAACGTCATAAAAACATTTCCCATCTTAGAACAAACTTGTCTATATACATTCCTCGTTTACACTATTTGCATCTCACTGACGGTCTCTGATACCTGGAAACCTCAAAGTTATGTCCTCTCGTCATTGACGGATGTATGTAAGGTGCTGGATTATACAAATGATGTTGCATGGGCATTGTCTGGTAGCACCAGGAATCATTCATCGTATGAGGGTGGTTACCAAAATTCACAAATGATTTTGAGATGTTCTCTAGAGCCTGTCAAAAACTTGTAACCAAACTTACCTTTTTCGAATCTCTGTACATTTGGCTAAGGCTACCTCGAAAAACGTTTATACAGAAAAAAAACTCGTTCAGACATTAAATTTGTGACCCATGGTTGCCTGTTAATCCTAATCTTAACACATTTTGATTCGATCATTCCGTTTTATGGCCAATACAATAAAATGACAGCCGAAATGGTAATCTCACAATCATCTTCACAATCATCTTCACAGTCATCTTAGGGAGTGTTAGCTCAGTGGTTAACGCCGTTGCCTTTCAATCATAAGGTCCCCGGTTCGAGTCACTCCCAGATTAATGTATGTCGTCCAGTTACAGAGTTGTTGACAATTGACAATTCATAATCATGGACGTTAAATATGAATGTAAGAAACTGACTTCGGTCAGCTTGCGGCTTTGATAAGCCAATGAGGCTTCTTCGCGAGTTCCTGCTTGCAGGAGGATCTAAAATACATACATACATACATCTTATACACCTACTGATCGTGTCGAAATGACCGTCTCACAGAGAGACAAGCTATTTGAAGTCACTGACAGATGGTGGACATCATACCAACCAACCCCTACCCTGGCTCACACCCACCCACCGCCAGCCACCAACCCACGCACTGCTTTAGGAATACTAAAATCCAACCATCAACTTTAGCTTATATGAAAGAGATCTTTGTGACGATAAATTTTCACAAACAGCTAAGAAATATCTTATTCCGTTTAATAAATATCCTATAGTTTAAATTTTGTCTTAGAGCTGTTATTTTGTAAATATGTGTGTCATAGTGCCACTAAAATCTGAAATCTTTTACTTTCTCTTTGCTTTTGTTTCATATTTCAAACGGTAAAATGCTAACAATGTTGACATTGACCACCTTGCCAAAATTAGGTTAAGATATTAGATTCAGCTTTTTCCTTCTATATTGATACTTGTTTTATCGTGTGATCTGTTTTCCTCACTAGCAAAAATAAGTATGGAACTAGATTTCTCTGAAAGAGTTGACTTAATTTGATGCAGTGTTTGACAAGTTTAGGTCAATGTTCGTATAAACGTTGTTATCGTCTTTACTATAAAACATATAATTTCCATTTGGGTCCGTATGATACCTAAATATGATATAGAGATATACCTGAGTGTACTACGTACTATTATGTATTTGCAACAGTTTGATAAAGTAAATATGTACACGTCGTAGACAGCTGTGACATGGAGGCACGAGCCTTCTTACCTCCCTCCGCATCTCCCCCCCCCCCGGCCCCAATGACTTACATTTTATAACCACTTTCGCAAAGTCGTATATACGGGCAATATTAAAATTATACTACACAATTAGTTTAGTTTAGTAGAAAAAAATGGATCAGGAGGGACACTGAAGTCCCCATCAAGGACCCTATAGGAGAAAAAAACTGAAGACACGAACACTCAGACCCGATTAAAATGCTTAAAGTGCTTGTCCAAAGCATTCTTAAATTGTAGTTTAAATGATGGAAATGATAGCACCATTTTGCATATAATCCCCCTTACAGAAGCAAAAGTTTCTCAAAGGAGAGGGGGACATATCCCTTTTGAAAAGAATGTCGAGATTTTGAGAATGTCGAAATACGAAACAGAAAGTAGAAATGCTTTGTTAGTTACTTTGCTTGTTTGTTTTTCCCCTTCAATTTTTACATTTATGACTTTGTGTCCAGTAGGCCTACAGTTAAGATGAAGTCAAGGTGGTGGGCCCCAGTTTTCACTTTTGAATTGAGGAACTCCTAAAATCATATCGCTACACCAATGATTGGGCCGTATTACAAACAATCCCTATCGTTTTGAACGTCGCGGTGTTGATAATTGTGAAACATTTTAACTGGTATTTTACTCACGTACGTACTATTAAATTCTTCTCTCGCGTTCCTTAGAGCACGGGTACCGCAAACGAATTTGTACTGTTTTTCGCACAATCGCTACCAACTTACAAAGACGTTGCTTGTTGCATTACCCGACCAAGAGTAGGAAATAAGACATTACCTTACCATTCATACACATAGTCTTTAACAATCAGGAACATATAATGGTAAGTGTTATCTGCTTACAATTGTATTACCAAGTTTGCCACAATACCAAAACAAAGCTTTAACATCGCTACGTTTGTACCGTTAGAATAACGCGCGTAGGCCACTGTAAGTGTAACTGTAAGTCTGTAGGGTTAAGTTAGGAATAGCCTACTGACACTGTAGCCTAAGTCACTCACAGTTAAGCGTATAGTAATGACCGGTATATTCGAAGAACGTGGCTATCAGTGGCGGAGAAACAGGGGGGGGGGGTTTTAACCCCCCACTTTTTGAAGAGGGGGGGGGTCGGCCCACACAATCAACCCCCCCCCTAGTTTTTGCCAGTAATGTTCTGTTATAGCCTATGTTATGTGCTCCAAATGGCATAATAAATCAAATTATTAAATTTGAAATTGTTAAAGTCATGTCAACCTTTTACCTGGTAGGCTATATCAACAATTAACGACCAAAAACCGAGTTAGAATTGACCCACACATTATTTCTAGCCCCTTTCCCCCACCTTGCGCATTGGAACTTGTAGCTCATAGCGCTAACTTCAC